>JAPYZL010184276.1:0-12752 GCA_030522825.1 Platygaster orseoliae
AATTTCACAAATATGCATTTCATAAATTACCCCCAGCCGCATTACTCATGAATCTCATTTTTAATCTTCATTGATTTCTAAAATTCTACGTAATTCATAAACGTAAAAAATGTGGGTAATTGTGGACAATAATTTTTTATGATTGAAAAATTTTGAAATATAAAAATATGTAAAATATTACACATTTTTGACAATTTGAAAACTTTTTAGAAGTGGTGTAGATGATGAAATCGTAAGATATTTGAAAACTTCAAGTTTTCGAATTTCAAAAATTTTTAACTTTCATACACGAAAATGTAAAGAATTTTTGACAACTTAAAGGATTTTGAAAATTTTGGAAATTATAACTTTTCCAAAATCCTTACATATAAAGTTTCCATTTTATTGAAACTTGAATCATAAAAAAGTAGAAAATTTTAAAGATTCTTAAAAAGTTGGCAAAATTTTCACAAATCCGAAAATTTTCAAAGTTTTCAGATATTTTCAATTTTCAGTATCAAGTACATTGTACATGTCAGTTATTTTCAACGATTTTGAAATTTAGAAAGATTTATAGAATAATAAAATATATGGAAACCTAAAAACCTTGATAATTTTTGGATTTCTGAAACTTCCAAATTTCGATTTTTCCCAATGTAAAATATTTGATAAATTGATAATTTTCTCCAATGTCTAAAAATTATTAATTTTCGAATTTGATTTTTTTGAACTTTTCGATTGCGATGTAAATTTAAAATTCAGAATAAAAATTTCGAAAATTCTTGAAATGATGAAATTTCCGAATAAAAATATCCAAATTTGATTTTTCGGATTTTGAATTTTTGACGAGTTTCCTATTTTTTTTTTTTTTTATTGACAATTGACAATAAACTGTTAATTTCAATTTTCAAATTTTGAATTCAAATTTTAATTCAAAATATCAAAATAAAAACTTGTGAAATTCGAGAAATTGTAGAAATAATTGAATTTGAAGAAATTTTAAAAATTCAAGTTTTTTGATTTATAAAATTTTAAAACTCTAGAAATGAAAATGTTGAGAATTTTTGACATCTTAAAGAATTTTGAGAATTACGATACTTCGGAAATCTTGAGAATTACGATACTTCGGAAATCCTCATAAGCCTTTAATTTCTCAAATTTGAATTTAAAAAAAAATAGAAAACTTTGTAAAAATTTCAACATTACCGAAAATTTTGAAACGCGCTCAATTCAATAATTTTTAAACTTTTCGGTTGACTATAGTTTCAATTGTAAAATACATTAAAAATGTCAGTGATTTTCAATGATTTTAATATTTATAAAAACTTCTAAAATAACGAAATTTTCGAAAATCCAAAAACTTGGAAATTGTTTGGATTTCTGTAACTTTCAAATTTGTTCTTTTTTACTTAAAATTTTAAATTTCATTTTGCTGTTTAAACCGAAAATTTAGTATAATTATTAATTAAAAGGAATTTCATGCATTCTGATATCTATTTTAATATAAATATTTTTGATTTTCTCGAAAATTATCGTTTATCCCATGATTGATTTCGTTAAAAAACTCAAATTAACTTACGCGTGTTTTTTGCACTAAACATCCATAAAGGTCCCGTAAGTTACGGGTTCTGAAGATCGCCACGGTCTACAATACATATAAATACATTTTATGAATACATATAGAATAACAATTAAAAGGTGATTCAATAAATTTTAATTTCAATCACGTGTTTTACTCAGAGAATAAAATTAGCATACATGGTCTAGAAAAGTTTCCTCTTTTCGCAAAAAAATGTTCTTCTGCGTGTTATGTCGGTTTCTTTGTGGCATGTCGCATGTATACTATGTTTTTTTATTTTTTCGCAAAAAAGTCATCCGACTTTGGGGGCCCCCCTCTCTGAACGCCCCCGAGACTTTTTCCCGAACGATAATTTTCCCGAAATTTTTTATTGAAATAAGCTCGTCATTGTTTTTGCTTTTTTTTCCACAGGAAAATCACTTGGAAAATACGCCGGTTTCGAGCCTAGAGCGACGGCATCACATGGTAAACAGCCTGGAGCGGAATTGTACAGCTCGTCGACAGATGACGACGAGCAGTCTGGAACGAAAACGGCCGTCTCTGTGCAACGCCGTGAACCTTCCGCCGATGGTGCCCGTTTCTTGCAACATCGTCCAGACCAAGACGCCGATCATCCATCAGAACCAAACATTCTCGGCGGACATTAGTCAATCCATCGTCATGCCTGGTAGCAAAGTCCAACTCCAAGAACAGCAATCGCTTGAAAGTTAGCAATAAAGATTTCGAAATCGGGCTACGGTTTGGCGTCTTGCGTTTTTTCATTTTGCAAGTAAAATTCGAATCGTGGACGCTCAGCTGCAAATTCACCAAAAACTAAGCAAAGCGCAGGCTTTTCCTGCTTATTGCTGAACCCTGCAATCACGTTTTTACTCCTTTTCAAAGTTTATACGCAAAGGACAAATTTTATTTGAACGTACTTATAGACGAATAGGACAGTATTTTCGCTAGGTGTAATACGCGACGAAAGCTCGATTTTATCACCGCTCCAAAGTTCTAGGATTATCTATGTATTCGTTGTCGCTCAGGACCTGCAATTTTGTACATTATATTTTTTATATCACTCGTCGTTTTCGTTTTTCACGTCGCTGTACATATTTTCGCTAAATTATATTTTCCGAGAAGGCGCGAGAAAGTAACCGCAATGTTCCGCTTTTGGAGAAAACGCAATTTTTCTCTTCAAAACAAGTTCGAAAGATTTTATACGGAGAATCAATATTTATATTTAAATATTGGCAACAATTTGTGAGTTTTTTTTTAGCTATAAAGCGTCTAGAATGTACAACTCTTCGGGTGGCAAAACGAGTTTATGATTGGTCGAGTACAATTTTGAAAAATTTGAAAAAACCAGTTTTTAGCAAAAATTTAAATAGTCTAAAAGTAGAAAAATTAAAGTAAATGAATATTCGCAACAATTTATATTGTAAAATGATTTTAAATCGAGTATAGTAAATATTGAAACTGTGTAATATGCCGTTTTGCAACCGAAAGAGTGCCACTGTAGGACAAAAATATGGCGAAAAAGTTCCTACCACTTTTTCGAAAAATCTTTTTTCAGTTAGCACGAAGCACTTCAATGATTCCGATATTGCCATTTTTAACGCGCATCAAGATAGGAAATTTGCACTTTTTTCTCTACGAAATGGAAACTATTATGTAAGTCATTTGTAAATAAATATTGCGACCTCACTGTCATCGCGTATGTGTAGCTGTTAACCTCGTGCATTTGTTGGAATAGTGAATTGTGTTGCAATTAAACATGGACATTCATCTGGTAATGGCAGAAAGAATTTTTTTACCCTACTCTGGAAATTTTCTTCTTTTTGTTCACTTCATAAAAATGGTTTATTATAGCTTCACTATATTTATTGCTTTTTAGCTTAAAACATTTTTAATAACAAGTCATACTTTTTTGCAATTGTTGTTTTCTTAAAGAAATATCGTGTTTTTTTTCGTTTTCTAACACATAATTCGATTCGAAAAATACTTTCTTCCGATGTATGCAATTTTTTATTTATTTTTTTTTTTATTGCAATAATTAAAATACATTATAATTCTAAGGAACATTGAATATATGAATTTTTGATAATAAAATAATTAAGTGAATTGAGTGCCCAATTTAACTTATTTTTTCCGACGAAAAACTGAAATTTAAATAATTACATCTAAGATAAAAAATATCTTAATTTCAAGGTCATCTACACCAATTCTTCTAGTCGACGTAACTCTTGTTTGTTATCGAATTGCGAACGAAGCACAAGGACGTTATTTATCTGTTAATTAAAAATAATATACTATGCATTTTTTTTGGCACGATAGTAATTTGATATAAATGCGTTTTGTAAAACGTTTCTTTAAATGCAAATAATGTTTAAATGTAAATTATAATAATTATTGAAGTAAATTTTAAAATACATTTTTTAAATTTATTAAAAATTGAATTTCAAATTGATTTAAAATTAAATTCAAAATATAAATTTTTAAATTCAAAAATTAAAATAAAATTTAGAATTTTTAAATTACAAATTTTTTGAATGACTCTTTTTATTAAAGACTCTGATGAAATTCATAAAGGTATACAATTGAAATAAAAGTGAAACTCCAACCGAAATTCGGGGAATAATACTTTCGGTAAAATTGTCGTTCAGGGAAAAATACTTTCGAGAAAATAGCCGTTCGGAATAATGGCGTTTCGGGAAAATGACCGGGAATCGTAATATCCGATGTTACATTGTTGCACATGACATAACAATGGTATTTAAAAGCAATAAAGAAAATTGACTTTGTATTTTTACACAATTTTCATAAGTTCTGTTCAGTTTCAGTCATTCAAATTATTATTACCAATGTAAAAGGTCTCACGTATAAAACAAATGCGTTTTTTATCAATTATGGCAATGAGCAATCGTTATATGCGTTTTTCATTGATAATTTTGATGGTCTGCAATTTTGTTTTTCTATTTTCAAAATTAAATAGTTTCTTCTACTTGAGTGTTTTTCCAAGCACAACTTCCCAAGAGGTAAGTATGATAAAATTATTATTTATAGATAGAATATATTGATTAATAAATTCACATGCTGATGCTAATGTAAAAAATAAGGTCAAGTAGAAAAAATTGTGGGTTTTTCCTTAATGAACTTGATATGGAAAATTTATTTAGAGTTATAGCGCAAACAGAAAGATGCCTTTGATTTTCATTGGCGGTTCCCCGCGATCGGGAACCACTTTGATGCGGTCTCTACTAGATGCACATCCAGAAATAAGGTTGTAATTTTTTGAAACTGGATTATAGGTCGTCACTGACGATATATTACAAATTTCTTTCAAACTTTTTTTATGAATACCGAAATTAGTTTCAAAATAAACGTTTTTTCAGTTTTTGGCTGAAAATCAGTTTTTTTCGAGAACTGATGATTTTGGAATTCGCTTTCAAATTAAATAGAGTATTTTGTAGACAAATTTTTTTGAAATCTTATTTTCTTATTAAATTGTTTTTGATATTAAATTGTTATTTCAATGAGAAAAAAAGGATTAAAAAAAAGTTTCCCACAAAATTTAAGTTACTCTTAATTTGAGAGCAAAATTGGAAATCACAAATTCTCGAAAAAAAAAGATTTCCACTCAAAAATATACAATTTTTATATAATTCAAGACTAATTTCTGTAATAATTATAAATAGAACGACCCTAATAATTATTCGAAAAATCATACATAACTTTTCATCGAAGATGCGGTCAAGAAACACGAGTCATTCGAAGAATTTTGTATACAGTCCAACAATGGTTAACGGATGAGCCAGAAAAAATCCACTTAGCCAACGCTGGAATTTCCAAACAAGTACGTAATAAAACAATTTTGCTTAAAATTTTATGTTTTTTAAACAAGCCGTATTTCTGGTTGAATGCAAAATGATTAATTTCAAAGTTATAATCGAAAAGATGAACAATTTTTTTTGTCAATTTGTCTTTTCCTTTCGGATTTTCCAGGTAATAGACAATGCAGTAGCAGCCTTTTTTTCAGAAGTCATAATCAGACATGGCGAATCAGCACCGCGATTATGTAACAAAGACGCTACGATACTAAAAATGGGAACTTACATTCTCGAGTTGTTCCCGAACGCAAAATTTTTATTCATGGTCCGCGATGGACGTGCAATGGTGCATTCAGCAATATCGAGACAGGTCTGAATCACAAGGACTTTGCAATGCAATTTTTCATAAGAGTCAGGGGCGGGGGTGTTAACTAAAATATCGAAGGAATATATAATTTCTTCATTCATTTATTTAGATGTATCAGTGAATAATTATTCAATGAAAAATAAGTTAAATCAATCATGAATGGAACTAATTAAAAATAATTTAATAAAATAATGAAGTAATTGAATAATTGGGATGGTATGTATTGTGCATAAATTTTTCATGCATTCTAGACTTTTTGTATACATTTGTTGTAAATACAGATTTTGTGCAGCGGTCGATTGTGCATAATTTTTTGTGCAAATTCAAATTATAGCTTCTCCTTCATATATACAAGAAAATAGTTGCAACAATTGATGAAAAATCTGAACTGCATCCATAGTGATTTGGTTTTTAAAAAAAAGGCGAAATTGTTAGAAGAATCAGAAATTTCTTATAAGAATTCCGTTTTTCATGAAGTCAACCTTATAAAATTCATTAAAAAAATGTTCTTATGTAATTATTAAAATATTATATAACTCAGTTTAAATTTATAATTACTATCATTATTTATTATAAAAGACTTATAAAAACCAGTCACACTTGTATAAAAAATTTAAAAATCTCATAAAAAATGAATCGTGAAATATCATTATTTATTGAATATTTCAATATAAAATATAATTCTACAAAATCCTATTAAAAAACTGCATTAAAAAAATATTAAAAAAGAAAACGAAGAATAAAGGAAACTCTGAAAATATAGTCATCAACTTGAGTTAGAAAAACAAATAACATGAAAAATTTCGAAAGACTTTTTTTCGGAAAAACTGTTTGAATAGAAAAATTTCTTTTAAAACAAGTTTTTATATAAATTTTACACAGAAAAAAATTTTGATAAAAAAATAATTTTCTAAAAGTTTCTACAGAAAATAGAATTTTTTAAGAAAAACTTTTTTATAAGATGTTGATAAGGTTACTTTTTTAAAAAGATTTTCTTAGAAAAATTTTATAAGGTCGATCTTATACAAATATGTATGATGTTTTAATAAAATTAAAAATCACCAGTGTTATTAATCAGCAACACAAGCAAGTATTGGTAATATTTACTAGTATTTTTAATTACTTATTTTATAAGATTATTATTAACAATTGCATTTTTAAGAAGCATTCGTCAATTTTAGGTTGCTTATTATAAGTTGATATAATTCTAAACAAAGGTATCGTTTTTTTATGAATTTGAACAATTATAATATGCATAATAGACCACTGCACAAAAATTTGCTTGCACAATAAATATATGAACAATGTTAACCATTCACAACAAATTTATGTACAATAGATACCGTCCTGAATAGTTCATAAAAAATTGGTAATATTTTTAATATTTTTCGCATTTTTATTTTTATAACATGTTGTAGGATTTTTT
The DNA here is from genome assembly GCA_030522825.1 of Platygaster orseoliae. Taxonomy (NCBI): domain Eukaryota; kingdom Metazoa; phylum Arthropoda; class Insecta; order Hymenoptera; family Platygastridae; genus Platygaster; species Platygaster orseoliae. The sequence continues at coordinate 7,161 of JAPYZL010184276.1, forward strand.
CGTAATTTTATCTATTTTCATTATTAGATTTTTAGATTTTAATGCTCTAGGATGCAATGTCTAAAGAATTTTTTGTATTTTAACAGATATTTTACATACTTTGTTACATAGATTTTTAGTATATCAAATACTTTTCTTTTTTTTTCATACAATCCTAAAAATCTGGCATTTTATTGATTTTAATCGAGATTTATATATTCTGATTCTCTAAGATTCTTAATTACATAGATTTTTCAGAAAATGGTATCTATGTATTGAAAAATAATATTTTACTTATAATTTACATTGTATATTTTATATTATAATATATATGGGTATTATTTTATTGACCATTAATATTTTGAGTTTGTTTCTTTTTTTAAATAATAAAATGTTATGGGATTTCAAGCTATTTTTATGAGTAACTATATGAATTTTAAAATTTGATTTCTAGGATTCAAGATTATTATAGATTTTTACTATTTTCAATATTTTTGAGAAAATTCTAGAAACATACTATTTAGTACTTGATACATGTTTATAATTCTTTGTATTCTTTAGCATTCTTATAGATATGCAGTAAAGTGGAGCTTTTCATTGTATTCAACAAATTTTTAAGATTTTTCTTCGTAGAATTCTGAGTTAAATTATTCCTAAATATTTTATTAGAATAGATTTAATATTATTTCATAGCTTTTTAGATCTGGAACTTTCTTAGATACATTTTTGTAAATTTATAGACTCTATATAACTTGTTTTTTAGCATTAAGAAAAAAATCTGAAAATGAATCGAAAGAATAATTTTACTCGATATAAAGATTCCTTTTAGAGGATTTGTTTTGTCATCATATCGAAAATCTCTCGCTAAATGGAATGAATGGGTCTTACCAATGAATAATGAGTGCGAAAAAATGGGGAAAAAATGTTTCAAAGTATATTACGAGCAACTTGTTCTACATCCTCGTGAATGGATGAAGAAAATTTTGGATTTTCTCGGCGTACCTTGGGACGAGTCAGTTTTGCACCATCAAGACTTTATTAATAAACCTGGCGGAATAGCTTTGAGCAAGTATGTGGAACATAATGAAACTTTCTTTCTAATGTTTTGGAAATATATCCATCATAAGAAATATATCAATTTTAATTAACGTATTGTATTGTTGAGTATGTTGAATATGAATATATGGGGCTTAGTTGAAAAATTTTGAAAGTCTTTTAATAGCCTGAAAAATGATGCAGAATTGTGACAATTCTTTCACAAGTTCCAAAAACCTTTTTTTTGCTAAATATTAGATTTGGTTGTCGTTTCCAGAACCGAACAATCGTCTGATCAAATAATAAAACCAATATACTACGATTCTTTGACAAAATGGGTGGGCAACATACCGGATGACGTTTTAAAAGATATGGCAGAAATAGCACCAATGCTATCGGTTTGCTGGATTTCCTTACAAGCACATTTAAAAAAATGTCTTTTTTTTCAATTTTGGGTCTTGTTTAAGATTCTTGGCTACGATCCTTACGATAATTCACCATTCTACGGAGTTCCTGACAGAACTGTTTACGAGAACACAAGAAAGTGAGTAGTTTTTTCGAGAAAAAAATTTCTGAGAATAACATTTTGCTTTCCAGAATTCTTGAGCATGGTGATTTTTGGAGGGAAAAAGCTCGAAATCTGTCGATTCACAACGTTTCTTTTTTTCTTACCTCTGAACAACGTTGAAAAAAAACTTGTTGAGAAGAAAAACTGAACTAGAAGAACTGTAATAAAAACGATAGCACAGATATTAAGTTGATTGATAAAAAGTTATTAAATTGTTATTCAATCATTGAATGTTATTGACCAATTTGAAATTTCCAAGTCTGCACGTATTGATTTTATAAATGAAAAATGTATAGCATCAAAATTCTTATGCTTAAATCAAACTGGCTATCGAATTCAGGAGGTTAATTTGCAAGTGATATGGTACAGCACCGAGAGTAGGGTTTCATGTACATTTCAATTATCACTGTGCAAATTGACTCAGTTTTGTGGGATTCGAGCTGGCACGCCCAATTTGCTCCGGGCTCTCTTATATGAGTATGAGGGAAATCCCAGCGATGTGATGAAATAATCGATCACTGTTTTCAGGCTACACCCCAATTTATGTTACATCCTGAAGAAAGTTGAGAAAAACTAATAGAAACCCATATAAAATTATATTACTTACATAAATAATTAACTTTATCACCTATTTTGACTCTTCATCACTAATGCATCATTAGAAAGTCATGAAACCTTCGTACATATTTCCAGAGCAAATGTTCCGTGCAAATTAGCACCGCAAATTACATTCCGTTCCGGTACGTAACGAGGTCGAATTGCCTGCACGAAATCCCGATCTATCGCTGTATTAATAAGGAAAAAGTTTCAATACATCGAAACTGCGAGTGGATTATCTCAAGAGATTGTCCCAACTGTTATACTAGTCGCGTCATTATCTATTTCCACCCTACATCGTTCCAATTTCCACGCTGATTTGTATTCACTAGTAATCCATTGTACCCCAGGAAATCTTGTTCTCATCATGTTACAAGTGTTGGAAAAACTTGGTTTCCTACTGTAAACCTTTTTTCTTTACGATGTCTACAGGGTATGGAACTTTTCACGTATTCTTGAAGATTGTTTAAGAGTTTTTCAAGTCTAGCGTGTTTTTTTTAATGATTTAACGTAATTTTAATGATTGGAAAAAAAGTGTTTAGGGAATATTCTGACATTGACATGACGACAAACGACCAAGCTTTACCTCAGTGGTTGGCAGTATTTTTGTATTTCCATTTAGCAAAACAGAGAAAAAAAGTCGTCGAGGGTGCGATTCATGCCGGCTCGTAGGCAACTGCGGAATTGCACCTTTAATCAAGATTTCTACCAATTTGTGAGCGCCGACGGCGTGAAGACAAAGCCTATTGTTGCCGTAACTGGTTGGGGGCTTTAAGTGTTCCAGCGCAGCAGCAAGAGCCCGATACATGCTCGCATACCGGGTGAATTTCTTCAACGTTTCATCATTTTTAAACTCTTGAGTCGAGGGTTTTTGTAATTTTAGAATTTTATGAAATAGAATTATAAAGGATTAAATATCTCTGTTGTGTGACACACGAATTTGAAGAATGTACGCTGCGGGATAAAAGTATTTGTACCATCTTGATAAATTGGATTTTTTCGATTTTCGAACATATTTTCCACTGAAAAATCATAGTATTTTTACTGACATCACATTACTTAGGAGGAAAGAAATTTTTATGATTGATTTACATTGATTTGTTTAGGTTTGTGTATGTTATTTGTTATTAAAAGGTACTTCTGTTGATTTACCACTGATTTCCAAAAGTTTTTCTCCAAAAAATTATTTGTATAATTCTGTGGTGTCCCGGCATAACCGAATAAGTCCACTTTGCCATAAGGCTTATTTTACATAATATTCTGAATGGATTTTGAGCCTTATAGCAAAGTGGACTTATTCGGTTGTGCCGGGACACCACAGAATTATTCAGACAAAACTCTAACATTTTTGTGAAATACTATGTTTTCATATAAAGTTCTTGTATTTTTAAGGATAACTTGAGAGTTTTTATCAATTCTATATACTCTGGAACTGCAAGTTGTACTAATTTCTAGCATTTTAATTAATTTGTCAACAACAGAAGCTTAATAGACATTCTGTAATGTAAAAATATTTTATGCTATTAGTGATTTTCGAATTACTACAGTAAGTTTATGTTGTGAAGGATTTTCTAGTATATTGAGGGATTTCTACATGGATTTATGGAATTCGATGTTGCAGAATTCAAAGTTTTATGGATTCTCAGTAGTTTTACACATTAAAAAAAAAATGATATTCACGTAATTATATCGTATTCATAGGACTAGTTGACTAGGTACCCGGTCACTTTCCCGAAAGCAGTTTCCCGACAACAATTTTCCCGACAGCACTTCTCCCGACAAACACTTTACCCGACAACGTTTTTCCCGACACTGCTTTTCTATTCTTTCACATGAATATACCGGTACTGAATCAGTTTTTCTAAAAAGTTTCCTAAAGTTATAATTTTTTTTTTCTAAGTTAAATTTTTCTAATTTATATTATAATTAATTATAAGTGATAGTTTTTTTCATAATGAACGTTTTCTCTAATTTTCAATTCTATCAAATAAATAATAAGTAAAAAATGTAAATTTACGGACAAACAATCAAAATAATAAAATTTATTGTAAAAGTATGTCTTCTTTGATGAAAAAATAACACTTTTTTTTTTTTTTTGGAAACAGGCTGTCAGGAAAAATATAACTTAATTCAATCATAGGATTTTTGTCGTGAACATAGTCTGTCAGGATAAGTTCCGTCGGGAAAAGTGTTGTCGGGATAAGTGTTTGTCGGGAAAGAGGTCGTCGGGAAAATTGACAGTCGGGAAACTGCATTCGGGAAAATGGACGGGAATCAGTTGACTAGTATAACTATTTTGAGTGTCTTTTCTTTTTTTATTTTAAGGAAATCTCGCAGAATTTTTCGTATTCATAAATTCCTCATATTTTTATCATTTACTATATAGATTTCCAGAATTCAACGTTATACGATTCATAATTCCTTAAATTTTTTGTACAATTATTATTTTTTGTATTTTTACCGAATCCATGCAATAACCAACATTTTTTTATATTCTAACGGATTTAAATAGATATATCTGAAAATCGATGCTTGAAAATTCATCATTTAAATTTTTCTTTATGGTATGTTGTACACTACTTGAGTTTTTATTGATTTAATTGTTATTTTTTATTATTTAAAAGAATTTAAAAATTTTACCAGTTCTTTTACAGATTTCTTCTATTTTCAATGATCGCCTCAATGATTTTTGGAGTTTGATTCTTGAGAATTTTAAAATTCATATATTTTCGCCAGTTAGATGAATTCGCACAAAAATCAGACTTTTGCATATGTCATCTAAGAAATTGGATTTTTTCACACGGGAAAGTGGAGTAATGCCGGCATAGTTTTCATTCAGCATCAAAACACATCCAGAAATTGACATTTTTGATCAAACGAAAGTTAAGGTAACAAGTGTAACTCAAATGCTAACAAAGTATATCAGCAGATTTAAAAAATTTTATTTAAACTAAAAAAAATTAGAATCTTTAAAAAAAGTTGGTTTTCGTCATTTAGAAAAATGGTGGGGTGATGACGGCCACTCTCAAAAACCGACAAAAAATCGCAAAAATATCAACACAAATCGCTGTGAATACTTAATGAAGGCGCTGTGAAGGAAAACAAATGGAAATTCGACATTTTTGTTATTGTCACTTTATTGATAGCTCACAAAAAGCGCAAGAGGAATAAAAAAGAAACACATTGAAAAAAATGCCTAAAACTTAGAATGCAACGACATTAATTTTCATCGTCATCATCAAGATCTGAGTCGCAGTTATAGCATGTATAATAAAAGCACAATTGATGAATAATAGTTACCCCACCTTTAGTGGTCGTCATTCCCCCACTGACCTTATTTTGCGCAAGCATGCACTACACATAAACTATGCAAGACACATGAAAAATTTTACTTGATTTAGAAAGCTAATATC
>JAPYZL010184282.1:0-12444 GCA_030522825.1 Platygaster orseoliae
TAATGCCGCCCGAAGTTCGGGGAAAGCCGCACTTGCGGAAAATAAAAAAAAATACCAGAGCCATTGTTGCGTCAATCAGTCAGGTATTTGTCCTCCCCTTAATTACATATTCCTTGCGGTCGTTGAATAAAGTATTATGTGCGACTAGTGGTCGAAGGAGAATCATTCCACTCGCGTGTTTACCGCTCTCGCTGCGCTCGCGCGGCAAACTCCACGCTCGTGGAATGTTCTCCTTCTACAACTAGTCGCACAATATACTATTATTACGCAGTATAGTAAAACGTCAAATATCGCAATAATGAGTTAATAGGTACATAGTAAAAAATACCTAACATTGTATTTTCTACTTTAGTAAATAACAGTTCTTAATTTACAAGATATGGGAAATAATCTTAAATGATCGTAATTTCTATATTTTCTCATAAGTATTACTATACATATATGAGTTTCACTAGAAAGTTCAGCTACAATTACTGTACTATATGCCAATGACTACAATATGAATATTTTGAATAATACAAGACAGTAAACAGTAAAATTCACTATATTTCATCTCGATCCCCCATTACTTTATTTTTATTTTTTAGTAAAAAGTACTACATTTTTCTCTTAGTGTAGCATTTTTTGGGAAAAATGTCCATTGGGAAACTTTACTTTGGGAAAAATTAGGATCATGTATGGGCTTTAAAAGTGTTGTTCGTAGCTCACTATTCAAAGGCATCCCTAATTTTATTCGACCTCATCCAGCATCTCGTTAGGATTAATTTTCCCTGATAACTTTCGCCCTTGTACAGTAAACGGAAGAATGCCGGTGTCAGCGACCCAAGCACGTGTCCCCGAGTCCGCCTTGGGATAAAAATCTTTTTCCATTCTTCGAACCCTGTGAGAGGTCGTTGGTATAAACATTCACGAATACACACTTGATTTTCAAAACGCATCCTCGCGTTTATCATGCTTTTATTCAGTGTACCCGTCTCGAGTCAAGCAATTTTTTCCCTCCCCTTGATGAATATTCAAGAAGCCAAGAAGATAACGTTCGTTTTTGCCGCCCTGTACAGTAGAAACTGAATGATTTAGTAGATTTACAGAGGCGTATCACTAGAACACATGATCATTTCTAATCACTTAAATTTATTCGAGAAGTTTCTTATAGAAATTGTGGGTCTACTACTATTTATTTCTGTTATTAAATCTTAATTTTAGAATTAAAATTAATAATTTTCTTCAATTGAAATAATTATTTCTAATAATAATACATTGAATCATCAAATGAATACTCTAGTTTTTTGATAAAGGAATATATTCAACTTTTTTTATTTATTTATATTTACTGTTTCAATAAAAATCATGAAATAAATATTAAGGTAGTCCCATAATAAGAATTAATAACTTTTTTAGATATTATTACTTTTAGTTTCAGAAAGTGAATTTTCACTCCAAATTTAGTAAAAATACTGCCACTTAAACTTAGAGTGATTCTTAACATTTTCGATTGAGAAGTAATTTTCAAGTATACCAAGTAAATTTTTTATTTAAAAAAATCAAGTAAATTTTCAATTAAATGAAGTAAAATGAAAGTTAAATTCTTCTGTAAGCTTTCTAGAATTAAATGCTTCAGAAACAAACTTGTAACAATTTCGAGAATTTTTATAGATTTTTTTTTCAATAGCCACACAGATTTTAAGTATATTTAATGAGAACGTTGAATTTTTATATTGTGTGCTATTTGAAAATTTTTATAATTTTTTCTGATATTTTTAGATATTTTGGTATTTCCATGAATCACCTTATAGATGTCTAGATTTTGATGCTATAGTATTGGAAGTTTCAACGCGGTTTTGAGTATGTCGATAAATGTTTTAGAAAACATTACATGTATTGTTATTATATATATTTTTCAACAATATTATTTTTTTCTATTATGAAGTCACAAAAAAAATGTTATACATCAATATTTCTTCCAATTCTCAAAGTTGTTTGATATCTTTTACGACTTTTAAAAATGACGCAAAATTGAAGAAAAAAAAACATCCTTAGAACTTTTAAAAATATTCGAGCTTAAAAACTCTAAAACTCCGAAAGATGAAATTTGGCTTTTAGTAAAATCTCTATTTCAAAAATTTAAAAAATTTTGAGTTTTGGGTCAAAATCAAAGATTGTGTCGACGTTCCACATTTTCCCCTTATTTTTCGTATTCATTATGATTTTTTTAGTATTAATATGACTTGGAGAATTTTTGGAATTTGTTATGGACTTCTATAAAGCTTTCTAGAATAATAATGTTTTGAGGACCAATCTTGTAAGAATTTCAAAAATGTTTATATTTCTTTTTTTAATATCCACACAGATATGAAGTATTTTATGGAATCGTTAAATTATTGCATTGTATGTTATTTGGAAAATTTTCTAGAATTTTATATTTTTGGAGATATACATTATTGACAGTTAAAATCGAAATTTCAGATTATTAATAAATGTCTTTTGTGACAATTTGAGAAACAACGCATAATCTACAGATAATTATAATCATTCTTAAAATGTCGAGCATTTTCAAAAAATTTTCTGAAAGTTTCGTCTACAGTAAAATTAATCCGATGATGAATGATCAAAAATGCAACACTATTGGAATGCCCCTGTCCCATCGTGTTCCTCATAATCATCAACTTTCAAGTAGTGTGTCAATAATGAAGTACTATTTCACCCTTTAAGCCCTAGACGAATAAACAACAACTATTCAACCTTCTCAAAAAACTTCAAAATAGACGGAAATAAACTTAATCAAATATTGCGATGAGGAAAAACACGCGTACACTAACGCAAGCAACAATAATTGCTTTGTTTGTTTCCTCTTCTTTTCTACATAAAAAATGTCAATCATTCATAAACCCGAACGTTGACAGTTCAATGAAAGTATCAACCCACAGTATCCATATTTCTCAACTCGTTCATGAATATTACATCCGCGAAGTTCTCGAAGATAAGTTGCGAATCACATAATTTTCAATAATATTGCACAATACTCAGAAAATCGGAATTCGAATTTCTACGTTTTCATCCAGATTTTAGATTCTAATTCCATATCTGAAATATACATAGGTAAAAGCAAAGATATTATCTCAACGACGCTTTCGAGCATTTATAAAAAGATTTTCCAAAATTTCCATAATTTTCTTGTATAACATATCCAGAACGCATTTCATTTTTTGCGAATCGATCATTCGAAACAGCGGAAAAGACGAGGTGTGAAAAAAGGAAACTTATCCCGTAGGAAAAACGCGAAAGAACTTGCGATGTCCCCGTAAATAGGCGGAGGCACTGAACTCTTCGAAGGATAATCCGCGAATGAATAAACGATAATTTCCACGCGCCTACTCGTAGTCGATAAGCATGGAATGTGCATATCGGGACCGTATCGCGGAATAACGCGACATTGAAGATGACGTCGATATTAGCATGCGGTTAATTATGACACGCGTCGTAACAGCGATAATCGCAAGACGCAGCGATTTATTTTCTGTGCTTCTCTAAATCTGAAAAAGCGGTATAATTATCAGTGACAGTTTCGTAGATACGAATTGGTTTAAAATGATTCCTTTCCGAAATTCAAAATGACGTTTACATTTTGCAATTGGGAGAGGGATTGGAAAAATCTATAAAACGAAAAAAAAAAAAAATTGTAGAAATTTATGAATATATTAGAAAATTACATATATAACAACCACAGAGTTTATAGGAATTTAAAATTACCGGAAATAAACTAATTTCATAAAAAAATAATATGATATTATACTTATATAGTTATTATAATTATAAAAACAATGGTAACATTAAAATAAAATAATAGAATAAATAATGAATAATAAATAATAAAAATACTAAAAGAACCATCAAACTTTCGAAAGTTTAAGTTGGTCTGATTTCATAAATAATTTAGGGTGAAATTTGACTAGTTCGTCTAGCAAAAAAGGCATGACTGACAAATAGTCAAATTTCTCTTTTTGAATTAGGGGTCGTCCATAAATATTACGTAACGCTCCTAGCGGGGGGGGGGTCTTGCTCGATGTGACAGTTTGTGACACCGAGGGTGGGGGGGTCGAGCAGAATGTGATGTGACAAATTAAAAACATTTTAATATAATCTTGATCGACAAAACAGTGCTATTAGTATTTTTATTTTACTTTTAAAGACTCCGTTACGTGACACCTTGGGGGGGGGGGGATTTAAGCCAATGTGACAGTTTGTGACAAAGGGGGGGGGGGATCAAAAAATACTGAAAATTGCGTTACGTAATTTATAGATGACCCTTTAGTCAAATTTTTCACAAAAGCAAATAGTCAATATTAAATGATTGGGTTAGTAGATATTTTAAGTGTGAATTATTATGAATTAGAAATAAATTTCTTTTGAGTAGAAATCAATGAAGGTAATGTTTTCTAAAAATATAAATAAATTCACTGAGAATTCGTGGAGCTTCAAATTTCATAAGATCGAATTCTGAGTATCTATATCAATATCTATCAAAATTCTAGAAATCTATGAAAATACTGGAAAATCCTAGAGAATCTGAAAAATACCTACTAAAAAATACAAAGAATGTATAAAATTTTCAACAAGCTATAAATGTTTTAATTTTAAAGCTTTGAATTCTAGAAAACTATGTATGAATTAATTAATATACCATGTGATAAATTTTTCATCTAGATAAATACTACAGATATATAAAAAATACTTGAACAGTACTAGAAAAATATAAAATACAAGATGTTTGAAGCTACTGTTTATTGAAAAATAACATGAAATATTAACCATCTATGAAACTTGATATTCCTAAGCTTACATTCCAGAAATCGCTATAGAAATCCATAAATATATCAGGCAATCTTTCAAATTTTATACTTACTAAAAAATTTAAAAATTTTGATGGACACTTGCATAGAATATGAGACGTTTATTGTGTAAAATTGAAAACGTTTTAGATTTCAACTATATTTATACAGAAACACATATCCTTATATTATGGATTTATAAAAATTTCATGACGTTCTAATTCTTTTAGTATTTATTGTGTATTTTAAATATTTATATAACTTTAGGATTTTCTATATTATTATAGACTTCCTTGTAGGTCATTAGAATTCAATGTCTAAAGATTCAAATTAGCAGAGTTTTTTAGTATTTTTAGTACTTTCAGTGTTTTTGATGTTCTATAAAATTCTGCAGTTTTTTTTATAATTTTCTAGTTCTTTTGTATATATTTAGATTTTTTTTTGTTGCTTTATTGATTTCTCTATCCACGCTTCAGAAATTGGCGTGAGCACCACTCATCTCCTCACTAACAATATTTTGAAACAATTTTTAACTCTAAAAAAGATTCGTTTCAAAATCGATTTATTTCCTCCCAGATCCTTGATTTCAAGAAGGTGAAGGGTAGTAGAAGGATAGCAGGGGGGGGGGAGTATTTAGAAAATTTTATACCCATAGGAAATAATTATAAATAATACACACACATATATGTGAGATTGAGGATTTCCCTCCATCTTTTTATCAATATTATATGAAATTTAATTAATAATAGACAAATAAATATAATATTCCCAGCAACTTTGACTTTTCCAATTTTCACATAAAAAATGAAATTATTTGTGATAAATGTCGTGACTAGTTGATAGTAAGATTTTTTTCGATTTTACGTAGACTATTTTATCAATAATTACATTTTTAACGATTTAAAATTATTCATGAGTATGATTCTTGATTATGAAAATTGTGTTCATCAATCGTATTTGAAAATTTTATGATGAAATTTGCAGGAATAATTTGTGCTGAAGGCGACCTTTGGAAAGACCAAAGAAAGTTCGTCTATCGATGTTTAAAAAACTTTGGTATGATAAATTCTTCATGTCCGAAAAGGGATGAACTGGAAAGTAGAATTATGAGAGCCGTTGACGAGTGCAAGATGGTAAAAACTGAAAACATTTTCTTGTTGCAAGAATATAATGTTTAATTTTCATTTGAAAGTTTAAAAATTAGATTCATTTTTTATAATGATGCCGACAATTTGGTATACGAGAATTGATTAGATTGTTGAACTTAACATGATATCTGAAAAATTTTGTACTAGGAAATTTATACAAACTTAGTCGTTTAACTGGATTGAAAAAGTTTTTACTATATTTACAAAATCTTAAATTTTCTTAAATTAAAGGTTTGTCCTGATATTTGGGAAATAATCGACCATTTCTTGGCTATAAAATATTTTTCTATTATAAAAATTATAAAAAAATGACTTAGCTTTACGGAAATTGAAAATTTTTACAATCTTCAGGATCCCTAAACATTTTCGTAAATTCCATGGATTCTTAGAATTTTCCTAATGACGTATAATTTATCGAATTTTTCGATGTTATTATTTGATTCTGTAAAATTTTTAAAATGTCGAACATTATAAAATTATTCGAAACTATTCAGATTTTTCAAAATTATTTGACACTCCTCAAGTTTTTCCAATTTTTTTTTCTAATAACATCCTCATGCATAACTTGAACATATACATTCATAAAAGTATTCTTTAATATTTATAAGTGGTTTCTGGAAGTTTACATATTATTCAAACACTACAGTATTGTTGGCAACATTTTTCAATTTTAATTTTTTTAATTTTCTTTAAATTTTCGAAATTCTAAACACAATTTGATTTTTTAAAAATTTACCAATTTCATCTACATCAAATTCGAGTCTTTTTTCGGAGTAAAAACATGCTTCCATTAAAAATAGTCGGAAACAGGTTTTTTTACTGTTAATTTTTCAAAAATAGTAACTCAATATAAGGTTCAACAAAATGTTAAGTGGAAATGATTCATTTGCGGAAGACATTCTCGGAAATTAAAATTTTTTTTTCTTGTACATAAATGTAAATTCAGGACGTGTGTCCGGTTTTAGAAAATACATCACCGTTCCTCTCTGAAGGGCTTCGACCCCACTGATACGCTTCTTCACGCTGTTGGATCATTAATGAATGATCTTGTTTTCGGGAAAATTTTCGAAGAAGATGATTCAGTATGGAAATGGCTGCGTCATTTACAAGAAGAGGGTGTTAAGCACATAGGAGTTTCTGGCCCATTGAATTTTTTATCTTTTCTGAGGTTGGACTTAAAATAAATAATTACAACATAATCATTCCCACAAAAGTTAATTGTCAGTGAAACTTAAATGTTGATTTCGATTAATTGTCCATTAAAAATGACAGTTTCAGTTATAATTGTTAACAGTTGAAAGGTTGACTTTCAAACATTAGCTTAATTTACATATTCATTTCTTCAAGGAAATATTTTTTTTGTAGTCTTTGGAATATGGAATTATCTATAGTGAAAAGGAAACTAATATGTGTAATCTAGAACTCTACATTCTTTATTTCGAATAGTCTTTTAAAGTCTTTTTTATGATTTTGTAAGTGAATAAAAGAATTGTTAAAAATCTCTGCGAAATTCTAAAATCTTTCAATTCAGGTGGCAACATCAAAATACATTTTTTCCGAGATTTTGAAATTTTCCGAATTTCGAATTTTGTAATTTTCAAGTCACTAACATATATATTTATTTTATAAAACTTTCTGTAATTTTTACGTTTCTTGTTAATATAAAAATAAATTAAAATAATAAATATAAATTATTCAATACAAAGTTTCCTTGTTTCTAAGTCATACATTTTCCAGGGTTGTTTATTTTTCCCAGATTTTTACCGAAATACAGTAACGTAATGAAACTCATAATCGAAGGACAAATGAAAACTCATGAAACCTATGAGAAATGGATTCAAGAACATGACGAAAAATTTGACAACAATGACAATTTCCTTGCTGCTTTCAAGGAAAAAATGGGCTGTGGTGATATCCTAAAAGAAAATCGATTTTTTACAAGACCGCAAGTTTACTATTTGCTGGCTGACGTTTTCGGGGCGGGAACCGACACTAGTTTGGCTGCGATACGTTGGTTTCTATTGTTCATGGCGGCGTATCCCGAAGAACAGGTGAGTTTTTTGTGTAATGACTGGGGACTTTAAATACAAGGCGGCGAAACGCGATTTTTTTGGGTGTGTCGTAATTCAGACTCAAGCAGCAAGGTGGGAAAGGTCCAAATCATATTTCTTTGAGATATTCATCAGTATGTTTTCTTCGTTTGTTTAATAAAAGACTTGAAAACTAGCATCATATTAAATGTTATTGAAGGTCTTGGTGAAATGGAAAAATTTTCAAAATTCGTACAAAATTTTTTAAAGTTTAGAAAGGGTTTAAATTTAAATAAATTTAAAAAAATTTGAAGAGGAAAAACATATACTGAAAAACAGATCTGGTTTTTTTCAATAAATTTTTAGTTCAGACAAAAAATTTTTTTAGTTTTGTATAAATTTTGTTTCAGTCTAAAAAGTCTACGTATATGTAAAATTAAATTTGTTTGTCTGCACTAAAAGTTTGTTAAAGTAAAGTAAATATTTAGTTTGTCAAGTAACTAGCAGACGTTTGTTTGAGCACAACAATTCGTTTTTTAGTGTAAGGTATCATAAATGTTGTACATATTTGTGGGATATTTCTGGGGGATCCCGGCATTACCGAATAAGTCCATTTTGCTATAAGGCTCAAAATTTATATAAAATATTACGTAAAATGAGCCTTATCGCAAAATGGACTTATTCGCTTATGCCGGGACACCACAGACTTGTAGTCATTATCATATGTCATCGAAATATGCATTATTATATTTTTTTATTCTTTAATGGAAAATCTTCCTCAAAAATACAAGATTTTACGTTCGGGAAATTTCGATTTTTTTTTTTCAAATAATTTTTATTTGAAATATTCATGATCATGTCTTCTTCATTTTTCAAGAAAAATCTCTAAAACTTAAATCGTTTTGGAAGTTATTGAAGATCTTGGTGAGATAGACAAATTTTTTAAATATTGAGGAAATTTTAAGAAGTTTGTAAAAGGTTAGAAATTAAAAACAATTTGGAAAGAAAAACATGAAGTTTTTTGAATATTGTTCATATTTCTGGAATATTTGTATTCATTATCACGTATCATCGAAATATACATGATAATATTTTTGTACTCTTCAATGAAAAACCTTGCTGTAGAATACAAAGTTTAAGGTTTTTCTAATCTTGAAAATACTGAAAAATTAGGAAACATTGATATTTTTTTCATTTGTAAGTAATTGGAAAAAATTCAAAAAATTTGTAGGTATTTTAAAATGTTACCAAGCTTAATGATTGTGTTTATTATTATACTTCATCAACATATTATTTATGTTTTTTTACTTTTTTAAACGAAAATCTTAAAAACTTAAAGACCGCTACAAAACGACAAAAATTCTCGATGAGATTGAGAGATTAAAATAAAATATGTGTGATTGGGAACAGTTTTCATTATTCTCGTAACTTCGAATATTTTAAAAGATTATTAAACATTGCAAATTCCACAGATAGTCAATAATTTTAAGTGATTAGAAAAAATTCACAGAATTCCAGAAATAATTTTTGAGTTTCATATATTGCGTTCAATGTAGTATTTTTTGAAAATATGCATGGTAATATATTGTCATTTCACAAGAAACTGATAGAAAATTATGAATAATATTACTCTCTTAATTCCTTCCAGTGAATTTTCACTCGGAAAGAGTGAAAATTTACTCGAAGAGGTAGCCAAAACACTGCCACTCGAATGGTAGTGAATTCGAAATTTTCGTTCGAGTGAATTCTCACAAAATATATGAAATTAAAACTTCGATGAAAAATTTTTTTTATTTTAGATATACATACTTTCTCTGGGAGAATCATCTACACTACTTAAAAATGCAAACCAGTTACCTACGCAGTTGATCTTACCAGGGGTTGAGAACCTAGAACCTTTAAATATTACTAACGCTACCTACCTAACCATTACTCTATCGAACGCGTATACTCATGATGAAAATAAAAAAGACAAGTTAGAAAGGAGCTATGTATAGTTGCATATATTTAAATAAAAAATACACCAACAAGGGCTTAAAGAAAAAATAAAATAAATATCAATATAAAATATTCAAACAAAATAATTCATGCTTTTTGTTTGAAAAAAACTTTAGAAATCCAAACAGTTTTCAATTGAAAACCTGTATATGCAAATTAAATATGATTTTACAATAGTAAATACGAAATTAATGATGAACCCAATGAGTAGCTCGTTATATTATTTGTAAAAACTCAAACAAAAATTCCAACTATACGCGCACCATAGAGTCTATGCAGTCGCTCTTAAGATTCGAGTGATTTTTTCACTCGAACGTCAGGAGTACTAGCATTCATTCATTTTAGAGTCAAAATCCACTCGGAACGAGTGAATCCAAATTCACTCAAAGCATCGAGCAAAAAATTCACTCGAAAGAATTTAGAGAGTAGTAAGTTAGAAAATTTCGATGAAATTAAAAAAGTTTAAAAAAATCATCTTGTATCATATTTTTGATTCGACCATGTAAAAAAATTTCAAAAATTAAAAAATTCAAAGGTTTCCAATAAAAAATTCCAAAACACTATATAAAATTTTAAGACAATGCTTATAATTTGTAAATATTAGTGAGAATCTTCAAAATTTCGTGAAACGAAAGAAACCATTTTATAAAAAAAAAAATTTTCAATTAATCAGTGAAAATTTTATTATACGAATATCAATGATAAATTGAAACGAATTTCAAACGAAATCCTTAATTTCATAATTCGTTAATAATTTTTGTAATTTCTGAAATCAGTCTAACGATTTGTCTCGAAAATAATTTGTCAATTGATGAATTTTCGCGTGTGTTTTCTTTTTTAACAAATAATCATTCAAGTTGAAGTTTAGAAGTTTTTTCAATGTTAGTATCAATAAACCAGGAATCGTTCATTTTTAGAAAAACCTCCAGTTGATTGTTGCTTTTCAAACTTCAACTCATAATTTTGTTAATTCTCCCTCTCCTACTCCTAGCATTTGACTTTTATTTCCAATATAAAAATTACTTTTAGAAAATTATATACGAAGAAATGCGCATGGTATTAGGCAATGGAGCGCCAACATTAAAAGACAAACCGTCATTACCAAAATTAGAAGCTGCAATGAGCGAAGTTCATCGTCTGAGGACTGTCGTTCCTGTGGGAATTCCACATGGGACTATGCAGGTTCGATTTTTTTTTCACATTTTTAAGATACAGTAAATTAGAAAAATCGATATCTACAGCACTGTTTATATTTAAGTTCCTTTAAATATAATATCTTTACCTATTTTTGGAGTTGAAAAATATTTTACTGTAGATGTTCATTTCCATTACAACACAAAACTTTAAAAAATGGCAGGATAATGGAAAAGTCGATGAACTGACATTTAGAAGTGTCAACTTTGAAAACGATACCCAAAAAAGTATTAACTGATTTTTACAGATTTTGATTTGAAGTAATCTCAAATTTAGCATTCAACAAAAATTCAAGTATTTGATGTTAATCTCCAATTCTGGCTATTTTTTTAAATTTATTTATTTGCATCATCTAAAATTTAAATATATGCTAGAGTGTAATGAAAAATGAAATTTTCGTTTGTCTAAAATGACAGAAAACAAAAATTTTGGACTATGACATACCAAAAGGAACTATGGTGATGCCATTATTGTGGGCTATCCACACTGACCCAAATTATTGGGATGAGCCCCTCAAATTTAAACCAGAGAGATTTTTGAACGAAGAAGGAAACGTCGTTTTGCCGGAAGCGTTTTTGCCTTTTCAGATTGGTAAATAAAAAAAGTAATTTTAGAAGCAATCATGACCGGGAACGAGAAAAAAGACCTTACATTCGAAATTCGTAAAAGTTGTTTTCTGTATTGTAATATCGTCAAAATAAATTTTCTCCTGAGCTGAAATCAGACCGAAGGTCATTTTCCTTGTTCGAGGTCACATTTCTGACTTTTTTACTCTTATTCAAAAATAAAATGATTTATAAATGTAAATTTTTGACGATCATACTTTATTTAAATATATTTTTTAAACTAGATATTACGTAGAATTTTTTTGAGATTATTAATACGCATGTTGTAAAATCAATACTAATTAAATGAATTTTTTTCAGACATTTTCTACGAAAAGTTAATTATGCTTTTATCAAAATACAAAAATTACGTCTCTCACGTCATATTGTTCATTTGGAAATTTCTATCATTTTACTATTACTTTGAAACAAATTTTCAGTCTTTTACAAGATATATTATTTCGAAAAAATTTGTTTAAACAACCGTTTATTATTGCAAAATTTCATGTGAAAATTTTTTTTCATACAAGACTGCGTGATTTTCATACAGTCCCTTGCCATATTATTAGACTCATGCTTAAAAATGAAGTTTTTCTGACTTATAACACGTCAGTAGACATTAACAACGCTATTTCATGATGAA
>JAPYZL010184291.1:0-23484 GCA_030522825.1 Platygaster orseoliae
ATTTCCCTATTGAAAATGAAAATTGCCCTTTCCAGTATGGCAATGTTACTAGTAAAAGTAAATTTCAACGCCCAGATAGTAAACTAGATTATCCAAACTCAGCACAGTGATTTTAAAGAAACGTGGTGAATTTACTAGTAGGCTGCAACTTTACAGAACTCAGTGCAGCGATTTTACCATCGGTTAGTAAAAATTTACAGTCAAGGTGGTAAAATTTCTATGCTAAGCATAGTAAAATTACAAACAATATTGAATGGAATTTTACTATCAGACAGTAAATTTCATTTGGATTTTTTACAGTGCATGTGAGTCCATGTGTATACTGTCGGACCCCCTGTATACTGTAATCTGTAATGTCTATTTCCCGCGACGACCATATTGGATTTCTGATTGTGACTATTGTGACGGAGGATTGTTTACAAACACGTTAGACGGTTGGAAATTGTTTGGAAATTGTCGGATCAAGTTGGGTACGGTGAAAAACGTGCGATAAATCTCAAACCACCAAATATTGATATTCTACCGAATTGGAAAGTGGAAAAATGAATTTTGTAAAGAAAGGAACAAACATTCTTACTTCGCAACCATTTGCATTCGCTCTCTATTCTAAGTGCAACGCCGAATATTGTGATTATTGTTTTCGAAGGTGTGTTCATTTTTTATTACTCTAGCTGGCATATTTTTTCGTAAATATTGTCAAAACTCAAACAGAACATCCGAACCGACATTTGTTATGTAAACTCATAATTACAAATGCAGTTGAGGGAGTTGTATTTTTTAGATGATATTTTTTTTCAGTGGCAAATTACTAAAATATTCTGGCTGCGATGATGTATTTTACTGTGATAAAATATGTCAAAAAAGTGGCTGGAAAAAAATACATAAATTTGAGTGCAAGAGGCTGAAAAAAATGTCGCCCCTGATTTTATCTGATCATGCCCGATTTTTGGCAAGGATCATTATAACTGAAGGAAAAAAAAAGTGGAAATGAGGGAGAAGAATATTGGGGAAACAACTCAAGGACATTTCAAGATTTAATGTCCCGTAATGAAAATTATTATCATAACTTAAATCATTATAATAGTAAACATTTTCAAAATTTCATTCCTAATGAGCATTTTGTAATTGAATTAATGACGAAATTATTTTTCTGTTATGAAAAATTTTTTTACTGCACTAAATATAATTCAGTGTATGTTGATTCTTATCTATTTATTTTTTCATTGTATTGTGTATTGAAAACGTAATTTTTTTGTCATTAACATTCATAAAATAACTAAAATACCCAAATCTCATTCAGAATTCTTGCAGAATCTAAATATTTTCATATAATTTTTCATTTTCATTATAAAACTTTTTTGAATTTAAACTATTCAAAATTCTATCTCCCCAGTCAAATTCAAACCAATTGATAAGTACATTTTGTGTAAGTTTAACAAAAATTATGTTCATAATACATAATAATCGAATATTTTTACTCCAATCACTTGTTGTAAAGTGCAACTTATTTGCAGACAAAGAAGAAATAAAAAAAGACCAAGAAAAAATGACACAATTTCTGCATTTGTGTGTCGAGTTGAAAGAGTTTTTTGGTCCTGAATACTTTTCCAGTGTTACTGATAATTTAGACCAACTCCTGGAAATATACGGAAAAATGTGCATCAACTCAATCACTGTGTACGACGTACATTTTATTGCTATTGGCAATGGGCTTTATTTAGCTCCCTCAGCCATAGATCACAGCTGTGATCGAAACTCACATGCAGTTTTCGATGGGACAACCTTGATGATCAGAACTTTGCAAGATTTTCCGGACTTCAATTTTTCACAAGTAATTTTCAGTAATGTTTCTCAAATGCCATGTTTCATGAGAGTAATGACTATGATCAATTTACAGTTACGAATAACGTATGTCAATCGACTGCAAACGACAGAGGACCGAAAAGAGGTGCTAAAGAAAGAATATTATTTTGTTTGCGATTGCCCAAGATGCGTCAAACCAGAACTGAAATACACTGCAGCAGCGTTCTAAAACTCTTCGTGCACAAATCTTTGCAACATGGCAGATAAAAAGTGTTCTGCTTGTGGACATGAGTTTCCTCCAGATTTCCCCCAAATTTATGCAGAAGTTGTGAAGTTTTTAACAGAAAACAAAGAAGCTGCAAAGAATGGTATTTGGATTTTTATTATGAAAGTGAAGTTGATTCTCATTTCTCTGAAAATACAATGGATTTTCTCGACAGATAGGGATCTCATACAAAAATGTTTGAAAAAACAAGAAGGGATATTGCACCCAAAGAATGTGAAGTATATAACTATACTGAATTTGGCGTTTCATGTAGCGTGTGGTTTGAACTGTTGGAAGGAGGCAGAAATATTTGGCAAACGTGCCATTGAAGGGTTCCTGTAAGTGAATAACATTAAATTTTCCCATTTCAGAATTTTGTTCAAACAATTTTTCATTATTGCAATTGTTACAGAGAATATTATGACGAGTATTCGGGAGAAACTGGGGTTCTGTACTCTCTTTTGGCATCAACTCAAATTCGTTTGGAAAAGTTTCAGGCAGCGGTTATATCGGCTAATAGAGCTAAAGTCATAATGAAAGTAGCATATGGAGAAGACCATCCTTCACTTCAAACGCTTCTGAATCCTTTGCTTTCTTTGATTCGTATGAAAAAGGGACACAAAGTCTAAAAACAATCATAAAGTAAAAAAAGCTTTTTTGATTGTCAATTTTTTAAAAGCTATCTTTGAATACCAATGTCATTTAAGGAAAATAAAGTTTTTGAATCTACACAAAATAAACTATTGATAAGTGATTTTTCTGAAAAGCGGAATGGAAAATTTGTACCTTAATAAATGTTAAATAAAAATTTATTATATTTTGTATCAACAATTCTTTGCAATATCTGAATGATGAGAAACACAAAAGAAATCGATTTATCTTTCTACCCAAAATCACTTTTGCAATAAAATTTACTTACTAGTAAAATACCTCAAGAAATTCACTGTAAAAACCAAGAGAACATGTTTACTATTACAAGTAAGAAAAAGCACAAATTATGAGAACGTAACGTCTTTAATCAAAAATATTTACGCTGATATAACAAATTTTCAAACGCAACAATCCAAGCATCGCAACAATCTACTAATATGGTATATATTTCATATCAAAAAGTTAACGTTTTTCTTCGAAATACAATAATGGAATTGGAAGACGCAAACGTTTTCTACAAACGTTGTACAAGAACGTGAGAAATATGTGCATTAATCAATTTTACTATGTAAAAGGAAAACCTCAGTCTTAAAAGTTGGCGTGTATATGAATGAAATGTTTATTCTACTTGTTTATAAATTTTGCAATACTCATAAATAAATCTTCCTAGATTTGTACTCAAGGCTGCTTTCACTCTACTCTGCATTTCATCTGCTATGAATTATTTTATCGCTAGGTACCTCGTTTTTAATAGCAGCCATAAAATTTCAAGGACTGAGACATTATTCTGATTCTGAATTTGAAGGAAAAATACTCTAAAGTCTATAGGAACATCGTTATTTGCAAACAAACATTTTTTCAAACTAAGAAGTACATCTCAAAAAGTCTAGACGCGAAGAAAATAATGCTATGTAACTATAACGAATAATACAGATGGAGTTAATAATCAACTTGTATGGCACTTCTTTTTGGATTGTTACTTATTCTTAAGTTTACATTTTTTATGAAAAATTTACACGTTTATCTCTCACTAGTTAGTTTACAAATTTATCGTTCGTTTTCAGTCTCAATAATTGTAAAGGACTAGAAGCATTGCCAAGATCAAATCCATAATGCTAACTCCTTTCAACTGTGAACATACACTGAAAATCTTTCTGTCACTTAGACCACAAGAATGTGAACTGCAAACGAACATTTGTTTGTGACATAACAATTAAACACTGCCTTATTATTGCACTAAATTATTATAACAAGAATCAATTTTTCAAAGTTTCCATCTATAGTGACAGAAAAGTACCTTGTAAATTTTAATTGACAATATTGATTTACTGTGTATTTGTACTTGAGCAGTTTTTACTTTTAAATGAACTAATTCTCAAGCTACGCCTGTAATAGTCTATTTTACAGTTTTTATCCAAAGCTCGAAAATTACCTGTGATTGGCTAGATTATTTTACATGTCAGTCTGTCAATTCAGAAGTTAATCTAAATTCAGCATGGCGTCCAAGTCATTGAACACGTCCGCATTTTCGGTCAAAATATCTTCAACTTTGTGTTCGACTTTCGGGTACTGATAGAACTCGGTTACCATGAGCGGTGCCTCCGCATCGGTGTACTTCTGGATGTTTGACTTATCATCATCTTCTCTTATTTCGGTTTTCATGGAAGATTCTGAGATGTCACTGCGGATTTCGTTCGAACTCGATAATCTGGTGCATTGAATTTCTTGTGGAAAAAGTGAAAAGGGAAGAGCCCCGTACATCATTTCCATGTCCTGGTTCATGCTGTAGCTGTAATAGAAATTACATTCCCTGTTAGTTTTATAACAGACTTTAGAATTCCAAAAAATTAATAATTTACAATACATTACATCACGTGGTTGTTAAATATTTTTTTTTATATAGATGATTTAAAGTTACTGATTTCAATAAATAGAAAACGGAAAAATGTCATTTTATGAATTATTTTCTTTTTGAACTGATTTAAAAGATAAGAGCTTTTATAACTTATTCTGGAATATTTATCATTAATTGATGAACAGGAATATCGAAAGCAGAATCATAAAGAAAGAAAAAGATAAAACTGGACTTATTTTAAAGAAGTATCAAGTAAAAGACGTAAGTTTATTCTGGCCTTGAGGGACCTACTATGGTAGAATATGAGAAGTTTCACAAATTTAAACTTCTCATGTACACTGAAGCTTCATTTATCTGCGTCTGCACTTATATGCAGGTGGTTCGATTCAGGGTGCAAAAACTTCGATAAGTGCCAATGTCAATCTTTTATTATAAAGTCTCTATAAATTAAAGTCTGGACACGAAAGATAGCTACTTTTTGATTGATGCTGGCAGGCCCCGACATTGGCACATCATAAATGGCGACATCAACGGAATAAAAGGCTGGAATATGAAGTTCATTCAAATAGTAGATTGTTTTTTGTAGCAGAAATTTTCGAATTTTATAGAAAATTTTTTTTACCAACTCTCCATTGCTTTAAAAAATAAACATAAAGTCATCCATTGTAACAGCAAGACGGTATTTTGGAATTTTCTGCATTTATTTTGCACGAACTCACATTATACATTGATACCCCTTAAATTTTTGTTTGCCAAAACATATGGTTGTATATATGACGTCACAGCGCCGACATTCATTCCACAGAGAAGAAAGTAAAGGATAGAGCATGGGTGAGATGGATAGAGCGTTCTCTCTTGCACTTACAGGCGTAAATGTTCGTGTCCAGACTTTAATTTACAGGGACTTTAATTATATGAACTTGAAACACATTTTCCATGAAGTTAAATTTAAGCATAAAAAAATACAGCTAAATTTAAAGATAATCCGTCTCATCAAATAGAAAAATCATGTACAAAATGTGAGGCTTCTGAAACTAACATGAAAAAGTTAAAACAAATTCTTTTACAGTTGTGAACTGTGTACTCGTCACAAATCGATTGAACCATTGATATGTATAGCAATCGACCTCGAGCTTGAAAGAGAAGAGGGGGCGTAAGCGCTTTCCCCTCTAACCAAAGCAATCCACAGATAAGAGAAGTTTCAGTGTATTTTAACAATGGATCCTACCACGGTAGAAGATAAGAAGTTCCTCTTTGTGAAACTTCTTATGTCCTATCGTAGTATTATTTCTAAGCAGTAGTAAGGTGCTATGGTAGAACATAAGAAGTTTCACTTTGATTTGAAATAGAAATCCCAAGATCATAAAAAGTATGAAAATTCTAAATATTTTGCAGTAAAACTAGATCGACTATACAGGTGAAATTTAATCACTGCAAATACCGAAGATCATGGATTCCTTATAAAATTCTAAGACGATTTTTCCTTTACCACTACTTACAAAACTCAAAATGCAAAAAGTTATTTAAGTATGAAATTTAATCAATAAATGCACTTTTTCGAGGAGTGGGGATAAAAACCACGAACCAAACTTTACCTAAATTTTTTTCATATTTTTCTGAGTAAAAAAGTCCTTTGCCACTTTTCGCAAAACTCAAAATCAAAAAAGATATTCGAGTTTCAAATCTGAGAAATCTGATTGGTCGAAACTTCTAACTCGAATATCTTTTTTGATTTTGAGTTTTGCGAAAAGTGGCAAAAGACTTTTTTACTCAGAAAAATCTAACTCGAATATCTTTTTTGATTTTGAGTTTTGCGAAAAGTGGCAAAAGACTTTTTTACTCAGAAAAATATGAAAAAAATTTGGGTTAAGTTTGGTTCGTGGTTTTTTTCACACTCCTCGAAAAAGTGCATTTATTGATTAAATTTCATACTTAAATAACTTTTTAAATTTTGAGTTTTGTAAAAAGTGGTAAAGGAAAAATCGTCTTAGAATTTTATAAGGAATCCATGTTCTTCGGTATTTGCGGTGATTAAATTTCACCCTGTATAATTATAAACTTTTGTTAATGAATGAAAAAAAATATTCATATTATAATTATTCAGTGTATTGAATTTGTAAAATCGCGATGATTTATATCAAATTAAATGCAAATGTTGATTTTAAGACGACTTGAAAGGCATTCTCTTTTCGTCGTTATTCCTCTCATTTTTTTCCATTCTATGCATCTCTCTCGCACTACAATAGCTTCCGAGTCGTCTTAATGAAAGTCAGCCATATTTCAGAAATGACAAATTGTTCTGACTCTTTTATTTCTGACCTTACTTTTTTAAGCTCCCATTTCGTAGTTAATTCAAAAATAAACTGCGTTAAAAATTAATGAGGATTGAGATTCAAAATAACTGATTTATATAAATTAACATACATTAATCCGTTTGTCAATACAAATTTACAAAATTTTTCAATTTTTTTAAAGAATATTTTATTATTTCAAATAATGTATCTCTAGCAAATACAAACAAAAAAAAATATTAATAGCATAGCAATTTAATGAATTTTTGATGGTAAATGAAGAATCAAAAATATCATCAAATTTAGTAAATTCCAAAATTTACAGATGCTAATACAGAATATATTGTGAATATTAAAAAATTTCCATTTTAGACATTCTGTTGATATAATTTGTACCACAAAGTTTTTGATTTTCAGCATTCTTAAAATCTACGGAATTTCTGGGATTTAGGGATAAAATTTCTGCAAGTTTTTGATTTTTATTCTGAAATGAATAGTTTGTGATACACTAAGAATCTTTGGAATTTCAAGAATTGGCGAGATGAAGTTTAAAATTCAAACTGCAAAATGGAGTATTTAATTTCCAAGTTTTTTTTTTGTAATTAAAAGAATTCCTGTTACATAAAGAAACGAAAGTTTCGAATTTTTTAATATCAAATTTTAAAGTAATATAATGAAAATTACAAATTCTTCGGAAATAAAACTGTAATATACAATTTTTTTGTACTGAAAAATATTCAACTTAGATTTTTTAATTTTCGAGCTATTATTTTTATTGTTCACACAAAGAAAATAATTGTAGTTCGATAGGAAAAAAATTTATCTAATTTGAAAACTTTGAAGTTACAGAAAAAAGAGGCTTATGAAAAAAATAATCTCCTAACAATAAAAAGTGTTTCACCCTAGTAGTTTGTGATATCAGTTTTGAAAATAAAATTTCTACATATAAATTTATCCAAAGCAGACTTTAATACTAAATGTTTAATGATAAAAAACGTTTTTTTTTTTATGATTTGAAAGTCAAAAATTATAAAATATCATAGATAAATTAAATCATTAAAATTATGTACAGCTTGTAAATTATTATTACAAAATAGAACTCGGAAATGATGCAAATTCAATCAAACTGTAGTTGTATAGAAGAATAAGTGGAAATTGTTTAATTAAAAACTCATTTTGCAATAATTAAGTCCAACACTTTGAAAAATTCACGAAAAAATGAATAATTCAAAATTACCCAGTCAAACAACTGTAATCTGTTTGAACACCGATCGACTGCATTCTCTTCAAAGCCCATGGCGCCAGTGACGAATCAACAGGAACATTTTTCCGTTCAAACAAAATGAAAACGTTCGAATCCTCGGCACTCAAGCGACATCCTTGTATTGGAACCATACATTGCCTTTCTCCAGAAAAGTAAATAGGCAGCAGCAGATCCGAAATGAATTTGTTATCCGGGTACTTCAAATTCGTCAGAAGTAACACGAACTGCAAGGATTTTATAGACCTCAAATCTAGAACTAAATTTCAAAAATATTTGATTATTTTAAAATTCATCAACGATATCGTCATTTTTCTCTCTCACATTCTTCCGTTTCACAGTGCTGCTGAACGAAAGCACAAACTTCGCCAGAATATTCTTTCGATAGATTTTCGTGGTAAGCGATGTTTTCAATATTGTTCGACGAGTGAATTTGTTGAAGGAAATCGGAGTGCGCGCCCAAATGGATGATGTGTTTAAATTTCTGGAAATTAAATTAAAACGATGAAAAACGTTGACCAGTTTTTCTTTAGAGTTTTCAAAACTTACGTCGCAAATTGCCAGAGCAACAAGTTCTTTGCAAAAACTTGAAATTATGATCGTTTGATGACAACGAGGCAACAGCATTTTTTCAATTGCTGTAATGCAACTGTCTATCAAATGTCGATCAGATTCATAGAATTCTTCGTACTCCACAGTCGTAGGGCATAGTTTGATATCCTTGGAACCGATTCGAACGGAAAAATTGTCTTTTCCAAAAAGGCAGGTGCTGTTCTTTGTAGCATGGCTAAAAAATTGAACATATTATCGTTTATTGAGTTCAAAGGAACAGACTCCTTGCCGATTTTTCAAAATTAGTGAAAATCAAAACTTTGCACCGAAATAACATAAGTTATTATATAAGTTTCGAAATTATTTCAGTATTTTTTTTTAAATAAAAAATTTTGTTTATTTCAATATTAAATTACATTAAACTTAGTAAATCTCAATTATAAAAAAATGTCATTTAATTAAATGAAAAATATTTATAAAAATATGAAAAAATAATGAATTATAACATTTTTCCAGAATAATATGTGACGCGATTTGAGAAAAGATACCTTAGGGTACTTATTGTTTAGGCACATTATTTGTCTCAACAGTATTAGAAAGTAGGTCTTACCGATTTGTACCTTAAGGTATCTTTTCTCAAATCACGTCACATATAGTTAAAAACATAAATAAAAAGTATTAAAAAATATTTAATTATAAATAAAATGAAAATATAAATACATTAAATGAGAATTCAAATAAATTTACAGAATACATTACATAATTTACATGATGAATGAAAATTTATTTATTTTGTGTAAAATTACTGACTGTGTAAATAAACCATAAGTTATTAATAAATATAGGAAAATCAGTAGTAAGTTATTGAAGAAATAACTATTTCTGGCTAAAAATCTGTGGAAATAAATAATTATCAGTGTAGCAACATTGATTAAGATAAACAATGAATCGCAGTTAAAAATTGATGTTATCGATTCCAATGCATAATTTATTTTGAATATTATAATAATTTATGTTTGAATAAGTTATTAATAAAATTTTTACATTTTCAGTAAAAAAATGAAAACTCACAGAAAAAAAATTTGCAATAAAAATTTTTTTTGGCAAGGAGTCTATTGTACATTTAAAATTGTGCTATACTCACGATTCATTTAAAAACCAAAACAATGATTTTATATTCGGATTTTTATCGTTGCCATTGAGAAAATGTTTTTCGAGTGTTTCTTTCATGTGGAAGGTCAAATCCCCACAAATTATCGCCATGATTTCGTTTTTTTGATTTTTCTTAATTTCCAATTGAAAATTATCAAAATGTCGTGTTTTGCAACGGTATTTGAATGCCGTGGAAGTTCTACAAATTTCCTCCATTTGCTGTAAAAATTTAATTCATTATTATATCATGGAAGTTTCGAAAAAATTACCAAAAGGAAAATAAAACGAAGAAATATATTACATGGACAGTTTTTTGTTCCAAAGCTGTAAGATTTTGGAGGCTTTCCCCATCGTTTTTCCAAATCCACATTTTCGATTTGCTGAGAAAATTTTCTGCGAAAGTGACTGCAAAAATATGGGATTTTAGCAAAAAAATTGAATTGATCAGCAAAAATTCTATAAATAAACAATTCTTACATTTCAGCAAAAATTTTTCCAAGTAATTTTCTTGGGTCGTGTTTTGTCCCGTTATTTCGTATTGTTCAAACATCACGCTAATCCCATCGCAAATATTTCTCAAGGAGTTGCTGTTTTCTGGATTCAACACAATCAGATTTTTCATGTATTGAATCAGTTCCGTTTTCAAATCATTGGAATGTACTTTAACCTGAAGAAAAGAATAGGAAAAACGGCATTTTTCTATCAAATATTTTTTTTGCAGTGACGAGACAAAAAAAATTTTATTTCCTTACAAATGAAATGGGAGGAATTTCCGATTCGTTAGTTGAATCAACATCTGTTTCCGACGCGATAGTTTGTTGTATGTCAACTTGATTTTCAAAATTTTCAATGGGTTCGTTCTCCTGTATCATGTCATTTCCCAATTGTTCCAACGCATTAAAATTTTGTTTCTCGATTGGAATATTTTCAAAGGAATTTTTCTCTGCTGTTACATTTTTCTGTTGTTTAATTCCCTTTTCCGGATGACATATTTCAGCAACGATCTCGATTTCGTCTCTTTCTTGAATCTTCCTGTTTTTTGTCCCATCTTTTTCATTTTCTTCCACTGTTTTTTCTGGAGCATTTCGAGATTTAGCATAGTTCAATTTTTTCGCCTTTTTGTCTTCATTTTCCTTTCGTTCTTCCATCGTTCGATGTTTTTCCTTCTTTTTATCTTCTTTTGAAAATGTACTTGTTTCTACCGAATCTTTTTGATGGTGCGTTTTTTTGGTTCTATTTTTATGGCGTTTTCTTTTCTTTTTTTGTGTCGAATTTGAAGATTGTTCTTTGCTCAGTTCAACACATTTTGGATCCTTTTCCAAATTGTCTATTTCTTTTTTCAGCTCTTTTGTCTTTTCCATTTCCATCAGCATTCCGTTTTCCAATGGAATCACATTTTCTGACTCAACATCGATCAGTTGCACAGATTTTTGATTGTTCCCCAAATTTTGATTAAATAATTGATATCTGCATTCCATCTGACGTTTCACAAATTTTTCTTCCAAAGCCAACACGATTTTTTGCACAGTTTGATCACTGACTGTATCACTAACATTTTCAGTTTTGGGTTTTTTTTGTTTGAACCACTCAATGACTTTGTCTTGAACTATGGTTAAACTCTTTCCAGGAAAGACACTTTTTTTCAACTTCTCACTTTCCAATTTTTCATCGTTTGGTCGTTTTTTCGCACAAAGAGCTTCATCCTTGTTTTGTTTTTCGTAGCTTGAGTTTGACACTTTAGGAATTCTTGGCAGTTCTATCGGCGACTTCGTTTGCTCAATTGGGGATTTCAATTCTTTGAAACTGTTGATGAAATGTTTTTCAAAATTTCGTGAACTTTCCGTTGATGATTTTACGCTTCGAACATGCTCCAATGGAGAATTCACACTGGAATTCGTATGCTCATTTGGGGATTCAAATTCTCTGGAACTTTTGTGATATCTTGGAAGATTCCGTGGACTTTCTATTGATGGTCTTCTACTTCGAACTTGCTCCAATGGAGAATTCACACTGAAATAAACAGGTTTTTCTTCGGATCTCCTTTTATCGTGAAAATCTAAGGGTTCGTTTGATTTTCTTTTACTTGGAAGATTTTTCGGGATTGGTGCGGGAACGCTTGTTCGTTCCATTAACAAAACCACGGCGAAACATTCAGGAAATGGAGAGTGTATGACGCATCTCCGAATGGGAAAAAATGGATGTCCGAGTATCTCGTCGTTCGGATCCATCAAAATTTGCAACCATTTGTCAGTCTTTTTTTCAAATTTTGTCACCAAGACGATGTGTTGCAAAGTGGACCATTTTCGCAAAAGAGTAAAATCAAGCACTGTAACAATGAAAATTGAATGATTCTGATTTCTGACTATCATTATAAGATTTTCAAAAATGCATAAAAATATATTAAGATGATTAAAAGTTCTTGATAGATTAAGAAATATTATATTACATTTACAAGAATTCGATTCCATTGTCACAAAAGCCGTCCATTTTTCTTTTCCTCTTTCTAAAATTTTCAGAACGTGAGCAGCATCTTCCACATTTTTCAATGAAGATCTTGGGACATATCCGTTACTATCTTGTATACGGTTTTTCATTCCGAAATTGATGATTTCTTTGAACTTCTGGAATGCAAAATTAGAAAAAATTACTATGCATAATCGAATATTTACAAATGAATAATTGGAAAAAAGTTACTTTTGTAACTCTAATAAGAGTAAATTCGATAAATAGACTAATAAATTTCTAGTTTTTTATTATTTATTAACATTGTGTTGGCAATATTTTCATTATAATTGTTTTAACGGCAAACATTGTCTAACTTAATATTAACAATTTTAGTTTCAAACGGGTAATAACGAACATATATTGCGCATGTCTGTTTTGTCACAACATATATCAATATTTTCAATAAGATCGTATTCTTCTAAATTCACAAATAAAGTGTCATCGATTTCTCCTTTAATATTGATTGTGAATTTTGTTTTTGAAAATTGTATTTTTTGTATAGCAGTATCTGTTACCAAATAAATAAAATCTTATCAAATTTTATGATTTCTTTCACATTTGAAATGAAATTCATTTGTCTGTTTTATGATAAAATATTATTTTTAAAATCTTAAATCTAAAGTTCAGGAAAATAATGATTAAAAAATTAAAAATATTAGGCAAGATTAGTAATTTTTGTAAATAATTTAATGACTTTTTGTGAAGTTTAATAATTTTTCGTATTTGTGACTTTTGCATTTTTGTATATTTTTAGGGGAATGTGGGGAATTTCGAACCATGGGGAATATCAAGCCATTGACATATTTGTCATTATCTAACATGCAAACTATACGAAATTTCTGTCATCATATTATTTCAGCTTCATCTCAGTAGATGATGCATTTTTTATGCTTTTTAATGGTTTTTCATGCAAAATTATAATAAAATATCGACCAAAATGTAGTTATAGGTAGTTTTTCAATTGTGGCCTTATCACATGAAAAACTTCTAAGAAATCTTGATAAAAAACTTATAAAAGACAGTTGTAGATTATAAATCACATTTATCATTTAAATTATGCAACTTGTTTCATATTCATTTATAATAAATTAATATTACAAGAATATATGCGCGTAGAAGCTGCAAAAGAAAATCCAGCAAAACAGCAAAAAACTCGTGCTTCAGTAAAATCAAAGGAGAAACAACAAAAGCAAAAAACTACTGATGAAGATGAGGATGATGATTCCTGCATCATTTGCGGCGAAAAATTGGCAAAGAAGCAGAACGGAAACAACACGATTCATTGCAACGAGTGTAATGGAGCTACTCACTTGCGATGTGTACACATGACTGGTGGCTTTCTCATGTGCAAAAACTATGACTCCGAATGAACAGCATCTATTTTTTCTGTATATGTATGTTTCAAAAAAATCTTATGTTTCTTCATCACAAAGTCATGAACAAATGTTTTACACCAATATTTGTTCAAATTTTCTCAATTTGCAAAATGGCTCGACATTCCCCACGATTTTTGTAAAATCTTCAGAATTTTGCGAAAAATTCGAATCTTTAAATTCTGCAACCCGAAACACGTAGCATTTCGTTTCTAGTTTAAAATCCATTTCTAAACTTTTGAAAAATTTTGATCATCGGATGAGTTGTGAGTCACAATTAAAGTGTGGTTCGAGATTCCCCACATTCCACTACTTATTAATATTGTCTTGGCAATATTTTCATTATAATTGTTTTAATTGCAAACATTGTCTAACTTAATATTAACAATCTTAGTTTCAAATGGGTAATAATGGACAAAAGAAGATTTATATTGTGCATGTCCATTTTGTAGCAACATATGATCAATATTTTTAATAAGATCATATTCGTATAAATTCACAAATAAAGTCATTCATTTTTCTTTAAATATTGATCGTGAATTTTGTTTTTGAAAATTGTATTTTTTGTATAGCAGTATCTCTTACCGAATAAATAAAATCTTATCAAATATTAGGATTTTTTTTCCATTTGAAATGAAATTCATTCGTCTGTCTTCTGGTAAAATATTATTTTTAAGCTCTTTAATATACAGTTCAGGAAAATAATTATAAAAAAATTTATAATATTAGGCAAGATGAGAAATTTTTGAAATTTGATGACTTTTTGGTTTTTTGTGAAGTTTAATAATTTTTCAATTTTGTGACTTTCCCAATTTTGTATGTTTTTCATAACTTTCAGTTTTTGTGACTTTTTGTGATCTTGTGGTTTCTTGTACTTTTGTGACTTCAATTTTGTGAAGTTTTATAATTTTTGTGACTTTTTGTAATTTTTTTAATTTCGTGACTGATTTTTTTTACATTTTGTGAAGTTTTATAATTTTTGTGACTTTTTGTGATTTTTTTAATTTCGTGACTGTTTGTGATTATTTTACATTTGGTGACTCTTTTTGATGTTTTTAATTTTGTGACTTTTTGTAATTTTCTTGAATTTTGTGACTTTAAATTTGTGACTTAATGTGATTTTTTTAATTTTGTGACTATTTGTGTTTTTTTATCATTTGCTTTAAATGATTAATTATTATTAATTAATTAATTAATTAAGATTATATGAGCGGTTCTGTGATTTATATCAAGGAATCAAACTTGAGCTAAAATTTAACACTTTTCATTAATTATTACTGTGAAATGATTGAAGGTTAAGGAAATATTTTATGCAGAAAAATTTATACTTGTGACATCGATTTTGTAAAGTTTCGTAATTTTTGTGACTTTGTTAGCTTATGGTGTTTTGTAATTTTCTGACTTTTAGTGATATTTGAATTTGTGATTTTTATTTTGTAAAATTTTATAATTTTTGTGACTTTTTCTGATTTGTGTGCGTGTGATATTTCAATAGTACAGTAGAGGTGTAAGCGTAGGAGTTTTGAAGTTATTAGCAGACAACATACAGACATTCACGTTCATATATATAGATTACTCTCAACAACGTTAGTACAGTAAAAAACAAACAATAATTGTACCAACAAATAAAACTAGACCTAAAATTCAATACTTTTCAGTAACTATAACTGTAAAATAAATGCTAGTTGGAAAACATTTTGTGCAGAAAAACTTACCGTGGAAAAAAAGATGTGCCTCCCAGGAATCCTGTTTGTGATAGTCACTAGTCTCTTGTAATCGTATGGCTTCAAATAGTCTACGGCTGTGTTCATAATATTTGTTTCAGTTTTATCATCCACAAACCATAAATGAATGTCTGGAGATATTTCTTCAAAATTGTCGTACAGTGGTTTTCCAAAAACGAGCTTGAGTTTTTCTTTCCTAAATATGAAAAATATATATATATATACATATACACATTTATATGAGAATGCATACTGTGTATTCAATATTTTTTTAACCCTAGAATGGTACTTAATTTTTTTACCTTAGAACGTTGCACTGGGGTACCAACATACCCCACGCGTTTGATCGCAATTTTTGTACGTGAGAATGTATGAAAATGGACTTAATGATAAATGAGTTTCTGCTTTTTTTAATTGCGAAGATAATTGCGTGAGTGAAAGTACGAAATTTATTAAATAAATAATACATAAATTGACTTTAACAAAAAAAACGTGGTTTTTACTTTTTTTACAAAAATTATGAAAACTTATCGAATTTTGAACCAATTATGAAAAAATCAAGTGAATGTAAAAGTTTGAAGAGTTCTCTAGAAACAGTTTATATTAAAATTTTTATTTTATTAAAAAAGTACAATTATATGATAGAGAGTAAATTGAAAAATCGCGTTTTGGAAAATATCACGAAATAAGCTGGAAATTGAAATGAAAATGTTATTTATTGGTAATACATTGGAATACAGTTCTTTCGCCATTTTTTTGAAAAGCTATAAAAAAATAAGAAATAATGAAATAAAAAATAAAATCAAATGAAATTGATACAATAATGATATGAAATGATTAAAAGAGATTATGTAATAATAATTGTTACTTACACAGTAAAATATTTGGTATTTAAATTATTTTCACCCACAGCATGCAACTCTAATGGTACCGGTACCTTGGGGTAAAAATGTACCTCACGCCAACTTTGACTCTTTGTTCCTCGAAGGCTAAAAGAAAACTGGCTTTATAAATTTTTTTTTACTTTTACTATGAACTCTAAATTGAATTATGGTTACGGTCAAAGGTCGGAACTTGCTGAACTCTCGTTTTCACATGACTCCAAAGATGGCTTGGGGTACATTTGTAACCCAGTGTACCATTCTAGGGTCAAAATTCTTCGAGAAACCAATGAAAAAGTTATAAATAATCATCAATTGCAACAAATTCAAAAATGCAATTAAATATCTCACCCGAACACATAAAAACATGTGATATTCGTTCCATGTCCTTTTCCACTTGAAAAATAATCGAAAAATTCTTTTTCCATCACGGCAACTCTTTCTCCATACACAATGACCATGACTTCATTTTTCGAGTTCATTTTTATCGACACCGAATTCAGAGGTTTTTTTGAAGTCTGACAACTGATTTCCAAATATGTTGACTTGTTGCATATTTCTTCTATGGCCTTAAATTACAGTTAATATAAAAAATTGTAATCCATTGAATGCTTGCTTAAACTATATTTGTTTTTTCTTATTACCTTGATGCTTTGTTTCACGAAATTTGGGCAGTTCAGGTACACTCTTGACCACCCACGTTTTGTAACCAGTTTCCATGAAATTTTTTGGGCTATTCGCACATTTCTCAGAGTCTGTGCCTTCTCAATGGTTTTTTCAACTGAAAACAATTTGTTTTCATAATAAATTATTTGAAGCAACTAGGAAACAAAATTTTATTTGAAATAATAATGAAATAATAATAGTAATTGACTGAATATACTAGAAAAATTTAATGACTCTTACTACATATTATAAAATATATATGTATATGTAAAAATGGTATTGAATATTCATACTTACAGATATATTATTTTATATGAATAATATTAAAAAGTCGACTTTTACCGTGTTGCTGAAATTCCAATTGTTAAAAAAAAAAGTAATTGTTTCCATAATCTCCTTAATACAGAATAATGAATAATTATTGATAATTAATTATTATAATGTCATTTTACCTGCTATTTTTCACTTTAGTCTCAGATGGAAATAAAAAACCAAAATATTTTGTTTTCATTTTTTCTTAAACGTTTGGAACTTCAGGCACATACTTTTGACTTATTGCACATGCGTATGGATTATGTTGTTTACATTCTACAAATTAATTTTAAAGGATTGTTGTTTGAGGTAAAACAAGGCATTTGAGTTAAAATTGTAATCCCTGACTGAATACTGACAAATTCAAACTACAATTTACATTAACTTTGCACAATCACAAATTGTAGTGTGAGAAATGTAAATCTTTTAGTGAAGTGAAGAAGTTAAAAACTAGTAATATAGAGCTTAAAGAAAATGTTTGTCTTTTTTGTTTACTTATTATCAAGAGAACATTGTAGGATTTTTGCAATAGAATTTTTTCTATTAAAATGATGCATTTTTGATTAAAAAATCAATATTTTGGGTCATAATTAGACTTAATAGGGGAGACCGGTGTATTATGAGCCACGGGAAATCGTAAGCCAGCGCCATATTTTTTTCCCCAGTTAATCATGGCAGCTTCTAACAACTGTTATCGACTTGTCTCGTGACAAGCTAATATTTTAATGATCAGTGAACGTGATTGTTATTTTGCTCTGGCAATAAATAAAAATTTGTTGCTCTCGAAGTATCATTTTTACTTCATGTGAGGTATATTATTGTGACAAATTTCTGTGAATCCACGCAAGTAACTATGTTTATAATATTCATGTGACTTCAAGCTTTTAAAACAAAAAAGAAATTTTGCATGAACTTACCGTTGCCTAACTTATTTGCGGTCATTTTGTAAAAATAGGAGTTCGGGGAATTGTGAGTCATTTTTGGCGGGGAGTTGTGAGCTGCTCATTTTTTGAAATTTAACTAGCTAACTTCATTTGTTTGATGTTATATCACACTTTATGATTGTTTATGCAAAATGTAAGCACTCAACACTTGCAACGTCTGCGATTGGGCAATCTACTTGAAATGTACCAGAATGACCACTAGTTACGAGACTTGCAAGCATTGCATTTCAGATTGATTTTCATCATTTTTCACTTTTTTTCTTATTAATGAATAATGATTTCACCATTCAGAGACATAAATTACCATTTTATAACAAAAGTTGTAGTTATTTTTTAATTTTTAAGTGGCTCACGATTCCCCAAGATTTTTGAAACTTGAAAAAATACGAATTTTTTACAATTGTCTGGGAATCATCCAATTCTAAGATATCCAATTGAACTATTGTGACTAAGAGAAAGATAATTTGTCATAGTACAACATCCTGCGTTGAAATTTGAAGGAAAACTGGATTTGATGGCAGTCCATTGAGCATATAAAAAAGTGGCTCATAAAACCCCGATCTCCCCTATATGTTTAAAACAAACTAATTTTTTAAGATACAAAAAAAAGCTATGATATTCCCTGGAAAAATAGTCAAGCAATATTAAGTAAAATTTGTATGAAAATCGGTCGAGTGGTTTTTGAGTAATTCTTCCGGTAAGGTAGTAAAAAGTAGTTTCGACAAAAACGCGTTTAAGGAGCATCACTACAGTAACTGTAGGAAAATAAGACTTGACTTTGAACGTTTATTTTTGAAAGACTTAATAGGTTACAATATTTTTTTTTTTCTTCGTTAATATATTTATAACAAATAAAAGAGTATTTGTTAGAAGAATATTTGTTCAAAAATGACGATGCAGCAGCTTTTTCCATTTCATATTTTTTGCAGAGGGGCCCATCAATCCGTGACAAACTGTCACGAATGGAGTTTTTAATGATAAAAGCGACCAAGATATACATTCTTGTGTTGTAATTCGTATTAAAAAGGGTTTAAACTATTGTTGGAGCAAAAAAAAATTGTGAAATAAAAATTTTTACTGTAGTGATATCCTTTTAGTACATGATTCTATAGGGGGGGGGGGGGTGAAGAAATTTTGCTCACTGGGTCTTTTTCCTTAAATCTCCCACTGCTCACTAATATATAGTTATACATGAAACAGTCTACAGATGAAATGAGCGGTTGAGAGCAAATGAAAAACTTGTAAGAGACAGAAAAAATGGAGTTGTCACATTATCAGTCTCTTACTAGTTTGTCTTTTGCTCTCAACCGCTCAAATATCACAAGCATTATCCATATTGTTGAGGATTAGTTTTTGTTTCAGAATGTAAGAATAAAATAGGCCTAAGTACTCATATATCAAAAATCGTATTGCAAAAACTTAATTTACTTGAATTTACAACACAAGCAAAGAAAAGCAAAAAAGTTATAAGGATTAAACTTAAATAAATAAATTGAATATTATAATATTTTGCTGTTAAATATTTAATTTATTTATTTAAATATTTTATTGTTTAATATTATATTATAAATTTTACTGTTGCATTTATCACTTAAATTGTGAATTTAATACACAAGCAAAGAAAAGCAAAAAAAGTGTTTATGTTTGCAAACAATTTTTTCACTTTCCAGTTATACACAGGGTGTAATTTAATCACCTCAAATACCAAAAAACATGGATTTTTTATGAAATTCTAAGACGATTTTCCCTTTACCACAAAAAAAAAATCGAAACAGTTATTAAAATTAACAATTTAAACAATAGATCCACTTTCTTGAAAAGTAAGGCTCGTCTTCACAGACCAATTTTTACTCATATTTTTTTGAGTTTGAAAGTCCTTTGCTCAATATCGATAAAGATATTCAAGTTTGAAATCTAAGAAATATGAGTGGTTAAAACTTGTGATTCAAATTTCTTTTTCAATTTTACTTATTTACAATTCTACTTAGAAAATGTTGACAAAGTTTACAATGTTGAAAAATGACACGAGAATTTTTTTTCTGAGATATGAATTATTGATTTAAAATTTAAATCAGAATTTTCGAATTTAGAATTCAGATTGTAGAATTTGAATCAGAATTCTCAGAATTTTTTTCACTGAATTCAGTGAATTCTTGCATTTATAATTCAAGTTTAAGAATATGAATCAGAATTTTCGGAATTCAGTGAAGTTTCACAGTGAATTCTTTCAATTTGTTCTTTCTTTCAGTGAATTCTTGAATTTTTTCATTGAGTTTGTAAATTTAGAATTTGAATCATTATTTTTTAATCTAGAAATGGAATTTCAGAAATTAATTCAGAATTTTTGAAATAAGAATTTAAATTTCAAAATTTGAATGAGAGTTTTTGAATCTAGAATTATAATTTCAGAATTCGGATAAGAGTTTTTGAATTTAGAATTCAAATTTCAGAATTTGAATAAAAATTTTTTAACTCGGAATTCAAACTTCGTATTCGAATCAGAATTTCTGAATTTAGAATTCAAATTTTAGAATTTGAATCAGAATTCTCAGAACTTTTACATTCTTGAATTTTTTCAGTGAATCCAGTGAATTCTTGAATCCATAATTTCAATTTAAGAATATGAATTAGAATTTTTAGAATTCAGTGAAGATTCACAGTGAATTCTTTCAATTTGTTCTTTGTTTCAGTGAATTCTTGAATTTTTTCAGTGAAGTTTCGAATTTAGAATTCAGATCAGAATTTTTGAATCTAGAATGCAAATTTCAGAATTTAAATCAAAATTTTTGAATTCAGAATTCAAATTTCAGAATTTGAATCAAAATTCTCAGAATTTTTCTATTCTTGAATTTATAAAAATTTCCTTGTTAGGGGCTTCGTTGAATTTGTTTTTTCAAGGTTTCATATTATTTTTGGTAAATCTCTGAAAACAATTTTCGTATGATTTGTGAACGTTGTAAACTTTATGAACATCTTAGAAAAATAATTAAAAAATGTAGGTGAAGTTTAGTGCGTTGTTTTTATCCCTACTTGTCAAGGGAGCGCATGTATTGTTTAAATTTTAAGCTTAAATAACTTTTTTAATTTTGAGTTTTTAAAAAATGGTAAAAGGAAAATCGTGTTAGAATTTTCTAAGTAATCTATGCTTTCTGGTATTTGCTGTGATAAAATTACACACTATTATAAATTTTTTTAATTTTGCGAATTTTCAAACATTGCTAAAAAAATTGTATGAGAATTAAATGATGAATCTATGGTTTTGAGTTAACTCGGTCCTTCAATTATTTTGATTTTATATGTGAGACTATCAATTTTTCATTTTATAAACAATTATTTGATATCACTTTTTTTTCTATTCCATTATAATATTATTATAATATAGTAATATTATTAGTATTATTTTTTATATTTAATTAAATAATTAATATTTATTATATTTAATACTATATCATTGAAATATTTCTGAACCATTGAAAAATATGAATGATTTTCATGAAAACAAATATTATTTCTTTGGAAGGAGAAATTATTTAGGCAAATATGTTGTAACTTACACTCAAAATGCCAATTGTCTGTCATTGGTTCCCATTTGCTGCAATGTTTCATAGGATCGAATCTTATGTTTCGAAGTTCAGAGTATTTTGGAGATTTTTTCTCCATCATATCGCATACTCGTGCATAGTTGTCCATAGCGATTTTTTCTTTTCGCGCCAGCTAAAAATAAAGAATATTCAAATTTTCGTTGGGAATCAAAAAAATTTTTTTTTAACTTAAGTCTTCATTTTTTCACCTTGAATAATCTATGAAAATTACGAGATAAATGTTGGAATTTTCGAAATATTCAAAAATGTAATTTCTGAGTATTTTTAAGAAGTAATAATTAAAGAATTATTATTAATTAACGTGAAATCAACCTGACATTTTTTTTATCAATTTTGTCTCGATTTGTATTTCTATTGTATTTCGATTTATGAGTGCTATTTATACAAAAAAAAAAAAAAAATTTTTAACTTAAATTATAATAACGACCTCATAGTTTTAAAAAGTTTTTGGTAATAAAATTTTTAAAAATTATTAAATTATTAGAATAATTTTACGAAATGAACGATTCGAGTTTTCTAAAAAAATACTTATTTTAGATACACATTCCATAGCAATAAATTAATGACACAAATTAATTCATTTTTTTTTCACCAAAAAACATTTAACGAAATAAATTATTGAATATGAAATTTATGAAATTCATCCTTGATATTCCCAAAATACACGATTCACTGCCAAAATTTTTACTTTATAAATTTATACATGTCAATAAATAAATTATTTTCGAAAAAATTTTTACTGTTTCGATAACAAAAATAGGCAAATAATACTGCACTTACCGAAGCATGAAAATTCTCCCGAACTTCATTTTCATTTTCGAAAAATTCATTAAACGATTTTGCAGGGATATCCATTTTTGCTGCGTTTCTAAACTGCCTTTGGAATCAACATTGGAACTGCGTTTTTGGTCCTTTTTCGAACTTTCGTTGTGACTCGTGATTTCTTTTTGAAAAGTATCAATTTTTGAGGTTGGAAATCATGTTTCTCGCGATGAAAAGGGTAGATATAGCACTATAGTAAACACCACTGATCTATATGAATCACGAAAGGGGTGACAATTTAGTTAGAACAATAATTGGCAATGACTGCCAACGTGTCAACAACTGCCAAGTTGGCAGTGCCAACGATCCAATGTTTTTACGCAGCACCGGCACCACGTTTTCGAACAAAGAAGATTAGATTTAATTGGATTTAATTTATCAAGATTTATGTTTTTGTTTCGTACATTTTGTATCAAAAACAACTATCGATAATATTAGATAGTATCGATAGTAATACCTTGACATTGGTATCGATTTCCATCAGTGTGGTCTTGACCATATAGTACATGGACCGCTCGTAGCCTATCTTGTTGGGGTGAGTATATCGGTCCGGAAAGCTAACCGTCCGGAATCCAAGATGGCCGAAGATAGCAGTTCCCAAGA
The DNA here is from genome assembly GCA_030522825.1 of Platygaster orseoliae. Taxonomy (NCBI): domain Eukaryota; kingdom Metazoa; phylum Arthropoda; class Insecta; order Hymenoptera; family Platygastridae; genus Platygaster; species Platygaster orseoliae. The sequence continues at coordinate 23,263 of JAPYZL010184291.1, forward strand.
TTAAAATTTCTGTGAATACTTTTGTCTTGTACTGTATACGAATGTACCGACAGGTACAGCCCTCTGTAATCGACCGATAGCGGCAGTTAGTGGTCGGCCGACCTTCGTTGAACGTGGGGGTGTAGCAAGTGATGCTGGCTGTTACCGCGAATTATTGACGATTGTTAACATTAATTAATAATAATCATGTGATGAGAAGAATATGAATAATCGTAGATAAAA
>JAPYZL010184300.1:0-33311 GCA_030522825.1 Platygaster orseoliae
CCTCGAAGAATAAAAAAATTGAAGTTTATCGTTCCCGAAATATTGACCAGCTGATCAATATTTCTAGATATCAATATTGAAATTCAAAAAGTTATAAAAATTATATAAATAACTCCAAAAGTATTGATTCACAGATTGGGATATTAAACATGAAAAAGTTTCAATATTGTTTTTTTTATTTAATTTAAATTCAATTTTATTCAATGGGTTCGTGCATCGATTTATCTACCTATTTAAAATTGCAGATTTTCACATAATAGTACATTATGGAACGTAGTGCAAGGGTCGAATTTGGTGAAGACGAGGGTTCAGGCCCGAGGCGAAGCCGAGGGTTTGAATAGTCTTCGCAAAATGCAAATGTAAAACTTTGAGGTTAGAAGTGCATAAAAAAAATTATTGAACTCAGAATCAAAATAAACAAATTAATTCAAACTTAATTGATCTAAGTTGAATGAAAATTAAATATAAGTCATTAATCAAAAATTAGTTAAAATTATCAAAATTATATAAGTAACTCCAAAAATTATGATTCATCAATTTCGGATATCGAACATATTAAAACCTTAGTAATTTTTTGTATTTAATTTTAATTCAATTTGATTTAACGAATTTGTGCATCGATATATATATTTAAAATAAAATTGCAGATTTTCATACAAACAAATTATCAAATCCAAAATCAAAATAAACAAATAAATTAAAACCTAATTGATTACGATTAATTAAAAACTGATTAAATCATTTATAAAAAATTATGTAAAGTTATAAAAATTATATAAGTAACTCCAAAAATTATGATTCACAGATTTCGGATAATGAACATGAAAAAATTTCAATGTTTTTTTAATTAAATTTCACGTCAACTTTATTCAATAAATGTTGCATCGATCTATACATTTTCAATTGCAGATTTTCAAACAAAAAATTATAGGATCCAAAATCAAAATAAACAAAAAAATTAAAACCTTATCGATTAAAAATAATGTAAACGTTTATTAAATTATTAATCGAAAATTAATTGAAATTATAATAATTATGTAAGTAACTCCAAAAATTAAGATTTAAAGATTTCGGATATTGAACATGAAAAAATTTCGATGTTTTTTTATTAAATTTCACGTCAACTTTATTCAATAAATGTTGCATCTATTTATACATTTTATATTGCAGATTTTCATAAACAAAAATTATCAAACCCAAAATCAAAATAAACAAATAAATTAAAACATAATCGATGAAAAATAATCGAGAAATTTATTAGATTATTTATTAATAGAAAATTAATTGAAATTATAATAATTATATGAAGAATTCAAAAAATTATGATTCATAGATTCGGATAATAAACATAGTAAAATTTTTATTATTTTGATAAATCAATTTTAATTCTATTTGATTTAACGAATTTCTGCATCGATTCATATACTTGAAATTTCAGATTTTCACACACACAAATTATCAAATCCAAAATCAAAATAAACAAATAAATTTAAACTTCATTGATTAAAGTTAATAAAAAAATTAAATAAATCATGTTTCGAAAATAGATTAAAATGAAAAAAATTATATAAGATATTTATAATTCATAGATTTCGGATATGGGACATGAAAAATTGTAATCAATTTTTTTTATTCAATTTAAATTTGATTTGATTCAATGAACTTGTTCATCGGTTTAAATATTTAAAGTTGCATATTTTCTCACAAAAAAATATCGGATCCAAAATCAAAATAAACCAATAAATTCAAACCTAATCGATTAAAGTTAACAAACAAATTAATTAAATCATTATTCAAAAATGAATTAAAATAATGAAAATTATATAAAACATTTCACAAGTTTATAATTCATAGATTTCGGATATGGGACATAAAAATTATATTCAATTTTTTTTAAATCAATTGCAATTCGATTTTATTCAAGGAATTCGTTCATCGGTTTAAGTATTTAAAACTGCAGATTTTCACACACAAAAATTAACGAACCCAAAATGTAAATCCAAAAAAAAAAATACTTTTAATTGATAAAAGTAATAATTCAAATATTCACACAAATGCATAACGTAAAAAACACGTGCTTTCTGGAATATAAAAGTTTTGTAACGAAATATAAAGCGAGTAAAAAAAAGTTGCGGAAAAGTTTCAAAGGATCGCAGTCGCTGGTTTCGATAAACTTTGTTCAATCGGCCGTTCGTCTTTCTTATCCTTTCGCTTTTTCAGCGCGGGGAAATGGAAAGGAAAGCTCGCCGTTTAACTTTGTTCCAAAGTTCTATGAAGGTCAGAGGTCGGTAGTAGGTCGCTTTTCCGGGCGAGTTTTCACGCTGTCATAAATCTTTGTCTCCCTCCCTGCCCCTCGTTTTCATCCCCGCGAGCGTTTTAACGACGGCGCAATTTTCGCGTCGCGAATACGTATTTGCAGAAATATTCCGTGAATAATAAAAAAAAAAGTCAACGGAAAATTGTATTTTATGCGGACTTGGGATGTGGGTTCATAGAAATGGAAAGGATAATTTCAGGATTTACGTTCTTCGAGAAAAATTGAATGGTTTTGGTTATTTTGTGCTGAGTTTTTTTGTTACAATTAGTATAATTTAAAAAATTTTTGCAATGAAAATTTAGACATTTGTTCTAGGATGTTCGGTTATTTTGGAAGTCTTTGAAAATTTATAGTTTATGAAGATTTGGATCGTGATGATTTAGGAATAAGACATATTTTTTTAGTCCTTTTATTTTTTATTATCGAAGTCCTTTTATTTATGAATATTGATTTATTTAAGAATTTAGATAATACTCAAAAGTTTTCAAGATATAAGTATTTATTGATGATAAATGCTCAAGGAAATGATAATTAACATACATACTTCGAAATGTACTCGGAAATGTATTACATCGAGTTTTATTCCAAGAATAATTATAAAAATTTTCTGAAACTACAGTCTGAAATTAATTCTTATGACCTTATGAATATTTATAAAATGTAGAATTTTCGAAAATTCACACAAGAAACTTACACTGAAAATACGTATCAATATAAATTTCAAAAACAGTGAAGCTTGGAAAATTTAAGTAGTACAACTCAAGCATACAATTTTTGATTCGAAATTTGTGCTCTCCTATTTCGTTATTTTTCAAATTTTTCGTTTCTCATACTTATATTTCAAGATTATTTAACTCGATATTTTTCAATTGTTGCAAAATTAAAGTAAAACTTGGATTTTTAAACTAATAGAACGAGTGACTGCAGAATTGAATAAATTACGCTAAAAGTGTTTGAATTTCCAGTTACTCTTCAAAAGTATTTTCAGAAATTCATAAAAAGTCATGACAAAATTCAAATGCGAAAATACGTTGGCTAATTTTATAAGATTTTCGAATGCATCAGCAAAATTTAATTTATCCATGAAATTTGATGATTCTGTATCAGGTTTTTAAAAAAATCATTTATTGTAAAGCAATGTTCAGTTATTTTGGAAGTCTTTGAAAATTAATAACTAATGTAAATTTAGATCATGATAATATGGGAATAATAAAAAAGTCACAGAATATTTTGTAGAATTTAACAAAATTATACGAAATGGATTTATCATTAAAAACTAAGTTTTTGGTTTTCTCCAACACATTTTTCAGAAAGTTATAAAAAACTTGATCCAAATTTGAATAGGAAAACTCTAAGATTCTGATTAGTATATTTCATAATGTTTTTGAACTTTTTGGTTGTTTTTGCAAAAAATATTGTTTTATTACAAAAATTAATAGGATACTTCAAAGTTTTAAGGATAAAAGTATTTTTCCCATGCATCCGTAACAAAGGCCACTTTATTTCTATGGAATGCGGGAACAAAAGCCCCTTTTTGGGGTACTCGGAAATCAGCAGGAAATATCAACAAAAACCCTGGGAAACATTCAGTGCAATTGCGCACTCGCTTCGCTCGTGCCCAAACTTTGCACTCGTTGGAATCATCCTTTTTCTCCCTTGTAGCATAAATATCTATTATTGATGATAAATGCTCAAGGAAATGACTATTTACATACTTCTTTTTAAAAGTATTATATCGAGTATTATTCCAAGAATATTTATGAAAATCTTGGACAATAGACAATGACAATTTGGAATGATTTTTTATGAAAATATGAATATTTTTAAAATAAAATACTTTTCAAATTTACACAAGAATCTAATGATAAACTATGTATCATCATAAACTTCAGAAAATAATAATACTAGAGAAATTCAAGTAGTACAGGTCAAGCAATAAATTTTTTAATTTGTTAAATTTATTTTGTTTAATTTTCCTCAACTTGTGCTCTTCAATTTCGATATTTTTCAATGTTTTCGTTTCTCGTACTCATATTTCAAGATTATTAAACTTGATATTTTTCAATTGTTGCAAAATCAAAGTAAAACTTGGATTTTTAAACTAATCGAACCAGCGACTAAAAAATTGAATAAATTACGCTAAAAGTGTTTAAATTTCCAGTTACTCTGCAAAAGTATTTTAGAAATTCATAAAAAATCATAAAAAATCATAAAATTTCATAAAAAATTTTATATAAAATTTTCATTAAAAAAATAATCAAATTCATAAAAAATATAAAAAAATCCATAAAAAATCAAAAAAATTAATAAAAAATAAAAACGAAATTCACATGCAAAAATTCGTTGACTAAATTCATAAAGGTTTCAAATGCATCAGCAAAATTTGATTTATCCGAAAACGTTGATGATTCTGTATTAAGTTTGTAAAGAAATCATTCATTGTAGAGCAATGTTCGATTATTTTCAAAATCCTAAAAAATTAATACTTCATGAAGATTCAATTTATGATCATACTGGAAAATATTTATTTTCGTAATCGGGAGCTAGAGTCAATTTTGGCAAAGCCGTACGTTTTTGCCCGAGCCGAAGGCGAAGGACAAAATAGGCAAAGCCAAAATTGACGATAACTCTCGATTGCGAACGTAATTTTTCATCACCATAGCCTCAAAGTCACGTCCAAATGTCCGGTTTGAGGTTAGAGTGATGAAAAGGTATATTTTTTTAATCTCAGCGATTCTGAATACTTGAAGAAAGAAAAAAAATTTTTTTTCGAATCAACTTTGAAATGTTGTGTAAAAATATCAGTTTTTTTATCGGATATTTATTCTTTGTAGAGCTGATACATTTTTCTGAAAACTCAGACTGTTTTGAATAATGTACAGAAATTCGAAAATGCTGAATACGTATATAATTTTAAGTAAATTTTTCACTTTTTGTGTAATTCTTTTTATTCTAGCACATTGAAAAACATTTCTTAAAAACTGTATCAAATATTTATTTATAAGTTAGAATTGTTCAAAATTTACGCAATCGATTTGTGAATTCAGTTTCGTGAAGCCATTAAATCAAACATTGTAAAAATTCCAATAACGATAAGACTTGCTAACTTTTTTGAAAATGCTTCGGAAGCTTTCGAAAAATCTTAATTTTGACGCAAGGGATGATAGAAAATGCAAAGTGGAGAATTTTCGACATACCGGAGACGGCGAAAATATTCGCAACTAAATATCGTCAAGTATCGAACGCATTCTGGGCATTCTCAAGGAAATTAATTTTCTCGCGCACGTTATTTCACCGGAAAAATTAAAGGACAGAATTTTCATTTATTATTTTTCGAAACACACTCTTTCCAAGTCTACTAAAATACAACAAAAAAAAGTAAAGAATAATACATTTTTTGTTTATAACAAGACATGATTCTGAAGATTCAAAAACAACTTATAAAACCATATATTAAAAAAGTTTTTTTATTCTTAGAATTTTGAAAAAATCGTTCGAATAATGATTTAATTTTCAAAATTTCATTCAATGCTGTCAAACCTCCGTAAAATCTTTTCCAATTCAAATTAAATAATTAAACAGCTCAAAGTTGGAAGCGTTCATTCATAACTTGAATTTTTCAAGCTATTCCAATAATGAATTTAATTTCCCACATGAAATTACAAAAAAATCCGATAAATCAAACACATTTCCGATGACGATTCGAAAATTATCGAGATGAATAAATGTAAAACTTTCAAAAAAACGCTTTCGGAAACGCGGAAATGACGTAGCAATAATTCTCCACTTAATGTTTTATTCCAATAATGAAGCATCGATTTCCTTTGATATACCGCGAATTTTTTATATTTCCGTAATTATAACAACGAGAGCTACTCATTTATTGGCTTTTAACTCAATTTCAATTAAAACGCGATCAATTCTCAACAGCTTATATTTTCCCGTTAATCAAATCCAATTCAATTTTATTCGAATGCAGTGGAAGTCGCGCTGAATCTTTAATGTGTACTTTTCATGAAATCTCGCAAAAACTTGGTACATATTGCCACTAATATACCTCTGAATCGTGATTTAATTTTGCGCTCTGTTCCGATGAATTTTTTACTATCTTTTAATAACCTTTAATTTTCTTGGAAATCATTCACGAGAGAGTTCATCCATTGTTATTTCAATCGCGTATTAATAACTCGGGGCGAAAACGTTTTTCAATTGTTGCAATATCATGAGGGAACGCGAATTCCCTATAAAACTCATAGAACTAATTAATATAAGAGTTGAATGAAATTTGATAAAAATTTCTATCTGAAAATTTTCTAGAACAAAAGACGACGAAGTTTTTATAAAATTTTTCAAAATTAATTTGTTATCCAAAACGAAGTTTTTGGTATTCCGAAAAACATTTTTTTTTAAGTTATAAAAAACCTGAACCAAATTTGAATAGGAAAATTCTAAGATTCTGATTGGTATATTTCATAACATTTTCGAACTTTTTGGTGTTTAATGCAAAAATAATAGTTTATTCAAGAATTCTTAGAATACTCAAAAGTTTTCTAGGATAAACGTATTTATGATAAATGCTCAAGGAAATGATCATTTGCATAAATTTTTCGAAATGTATTTTATCGTGTATAATTCCAAGAGCAATTATGAAAATTTTCTGAAACTACAGTCTTAAAACAGTTGTTATGAACTTATGAATATTTCCGATGTATATGATTTGAAAAATTCAAACATGAAGAACGAAACTAGAAAAATTTAAGTAGTAAAAGTCAAGCATTCAGTTTTTGATTCAAAATTTGTACTCTTCTATTTTGTTAGTTTTTAAGTTTTTCGTTTCTCATACTGATATTTCAAGATAATTGAATTCGATATTTTTCAACTGTTGCAACACCAAAGGAAAATTTGGATTTCTAAACGAACTAATAAAATTAGCCATTAAAAAATTGAGTAAATTATACTAAAAGTGTTTGAGTTTTTAGTCACTTCAAAAATATTTTTCAGAAATTCATAAAAAATCAATACGAAATTCAAATGCAAAAATTCATTGGCTAAATTGATAAGTTTTTCGAATGCATCAGCAAAATTTAATTTATCCAAGAACTTTGATGATTCTTTATGAGTTTTTTAAAGAAATCATTCACTAAATTGCTATGTTTAATGATTGAAAAAATTATAACTAGCATAAGTAATAAATATATGAATCCATAGAATTATCAGATTTACACTTATCCGAATTTTGAAAGATTTGCGAAATTTGATAGAAAAATATTCAGGTGAACAAGGTAAATTTCGGTTTTGGAGAAACTTTGAAATTTTACTTCAGTAATTTTCTGTCTTCAAAAATATGAAATCATGTTGAATTTCATCGAATCTTTAGTTGAAAAAGTTTCTTAACTTCGCAATTTCATTGCTCGATGTAAATCTTTAAAAGCGCATACTTAATATTTATAATTATAATATTTATAGGTCAAAATTTTAAATTTAGAAATTTTCGAAAAGTTAAAATATAAAAATGGCATAACTTCAATTTTAAAAATATATAGTTGAAAATTGTTGACTATATCTAATCTCTGAATTAAAGGTAAGGAAAAACCATAATCTCATCATTTTACATATTTTAAATTGAAATTAAAACTGTAAAATTATTGCTGCTACTACAAATATTTTTTGTTCGAGCAGATTGATCAGTTTTTATAAATGAGGCTCATGTGTAAACAAATTTTTACCTCAAAATCACAGTCATCAAACGTCATTATTTCTTAACAAACATTTGAAAAATTTCCAATGTGTATTTTTTACTAGCAGAATATCTAAATTCTACAACTTTTAAATGTAAGACTACATATAATTTTCGATTTTCATTTCAGAAATCCTGCAAAATTGATCCAATTTTCTTTTCGAATCCTTATCAAAACTCCAAAGCTCTTTTAAATTTTCATAATACTTATATCTGTCTTCTGATAACTATCTTTAACAGGAGTTCTATATATGTTGATTTTCCGAATCCATATACTGAGAAAAAAATTCCTTATATTAAATAAAATATCGAAACTGTCAATAAATAGTATACTTGTATATTGCTAAATAAATTTTTCCTTGTGACGAGGGGACTAAATATCACTCAATATATCAAAATATTTATACATAAACGAAATATATAAAATTTAACACGATTGATTATTATCACTTTATCACTTCAAAATTTAAGTGAGTTATATCTCCCCCCCCCATGGCAAAAACCTATCTACGCCACTGTTGGTTTAAACAGAAAATCCTTTTTTCCCATGCATGCATAGAAATGGCTACTTTATTTGCATGAAACGCGGGAACAAAATCGTCTTTTTAGAGTACCCGCAAATAAGCGGGAGAAATCATTGTTCCCTAGGGAAATATTCATTTCCCACGGATCAAGAGGAATTGTTTTCTTTGATCCGTGAGAAATGAATATTTCCCTAAGGAACAATGATTTCTCCCGCGATTTACGAATACCCCATATGGAGATTTCGTTCCTGCATTCCTTCCAAATGAAGTGGCCACTTCTACACATGCATGGAAAAAAATGAATATTTGTTGCATTTTCACACTTGCTTCGCTCGTGTGCAACTTAGCACTTGTTGAACACATCCTTTTTTCTCCCTCATAGCATAAATATCAATTTTTCCGTGTACAGAATTCAGAGAATTTCTTACGAATCACACGTTAAACCTATAACCAAGATATATACTAATAACCTATAAACATTTGTATTAAGCATACTCTTTTTTCAGTGTACGATACATTCTCAAACAAACAAACCCATAAAGACCTCAGACATATGGGGTTGAAATTCAAAAATAAAAAAACCGCGTGTGTACCCTGAACCTCTCAACCCCCGTGACCATGACGCCCGGTCCTGAGCGACCTTCGAGGTCAAAAAACTTTGCAGCGTCGGTGAGATACGGCACGAAAAGCCGAGAGGGGGTTTCGGGGGTTGGAAAACGTGCACGAACTGTGTAAGCCGTTATCGAGCGACGAGCACACACACACACACACATATATATATATACACACACACACACACACACACACACACACACACACACATGTCTATATAATATATACCAAGATCTCTATATATCTGTATATATAAGAAAGATCTATATATAACATATCCAGATGTGCGTATACGTTTCAAACCAGCGACGCCATGACTCGCATTCGCCAGCAGCAGCAACTGCTACTAGACTAGCAACGCCAACAACGGGTTTGTAATACGCCACCCCACGGCCACCCCACGGTAGCAGCCATCAGCAGGAAGAGCTGCTGCCCCCGGGGCAAGAGAAACGCAACTACACGTTTTCCCACACTCGCCCTCGAGTCCTCCTACGCCACCCCTCATCTGGCTCGAGTAGAGGGCCGAAGCCGACCCTCCTGCTGTTTCCTGCCGCCCCATCCTTTTCCGAGCCCTAACTACGTCTCCGCACCCTCGTGCAGACGCCACTCATTATAGTTACCACGTCCCTTTTCCCCATTTTTTTCCTTCTTTTTTCCACGTCCTTTTCCCACTCTTGCACCTGTTACCTTTATCGTCTTTCTCGGTCCCTCATTTTTGGCCTGAGCTTCTGGGTAAGCAGAAAAAACGTTCGGGAGGGGTTTAGGAGAATAGATATATTTTCTGTGAGAATTTACAAGTTTTTCATATTTTGAGAACTACACTCATAGAGAAGCTGACTGAAATTGGCTAAATCCTTGGTTCAATACAAACTTGAAAAAGTTTTTATTTATATTTACTGAAATATTTAGTTGAGTAGTTTTGAGCTATAGTTAATATGAATAAACTTTTAGGTTGATTGAAGGAAAAACTTTTTTAAGTTCGTATTCAAACAGGGGCGAATCTAGAAAATTATTTCGGGGGTTTTTTTCAGAATTTTCATCTTTTGATTTCTAAAAAAAAAAGTCATCAAACTCTCAAATTTGATTTTTTATATGACAAACAAAAAATTTCGGGAAAATTTGAATAAATCTTTATTCAACTAAAGATTTAGTTAATTTTGGTGAGATTTTTTCTGAGAGCACGTTTTTTGGACGATGGTTTGAAAATTTTCAAGAAACTTAAAATTTTTATATTATCTTACTCTTGCAGTTCAGAGTTTCACATTTTTACACTCATTATCAGGAAGAAGCCTACTAAGATTGAATAAATCCTTAGTTTAATACAAACTTGAAATAGTTTTTTTTTCATAGATACTGAAATATTTAATCGAGTTTTATCAAAACCATGTTTTTCAAACTGGCATGCATCATAGATCATAAATGACTCAACCAATTTTGATAAGTTTTATATAATTTTAAAGAGTATGAAATTCTCTAGGAAGTGACGAATCCAAAAATTGTAAAAAAATTGTTTGTGTCCCTTGAAAAAAAAAAATAGAAAAATAAACGATTTTTGTAAAAAAAGTGTGATAATTATCGTAAAAAAATTGAAAAATTAAAAACCTCTACGTCACTTCCTAGAGAATGTAATTGCGAACAAAAAACGCTTATAACTTTTTTTTGTAAAATTGAATCCTCCGGCTGTAGAATGCACGCTCCAAAATGGTATGGTCAACTTTGAGCACTCAGATCTCAACACGGACACTTAATTTCGACAAATGATATATTTTGTATTTTTGGGTAGATCTTGAAATTCAAATGTTTTCAATTTCATGTTTCTGCGAGTAATACTTTTTTTTTAATCCAAGCGTAAAGTTGAGTCGTGAAGAACGCCGCCTATAGGTATTGGTCTCCTTCAGTTTGAAATTAAAAAATAAATGCGCTTTTTCGAGGAGTGGGGATAAAAACCAAGGGCTAAAAATCTACCCAAATTTTCTTCATATTTTTCTGAGTCGAAAAGTCCTTCGGCATTTTTGACAAAACTCAAAATGAAAAAAGATATTGGAGTTTGAAAAGTGATTAATTGAAATTTTAATGTATGTATATATAATAGTCAAAGTATATATTCAGCTTTGAATATTGCAATTCGTTGGGGAAGAAAAACTTTTTCAGCCATCATTAGGGTACAATATGGAAAGCTTAAAACTGAGTTTTCGACCATCAAGCTCTTGCAGGTTGCCCGCTATCGTGGATTAAAGGGTAAATCTTGTTTCGTGAATAACGACTGTATTTTTGATTTTTACAAAAAATATTATAAATCATTTTTGACTGGCAAAATGAGATCTACAAATTCATGATTTTTTTTTCATGTTTCGCATATTTTTCAAGTTACAACTGTTGACTTAAAAAAAGGAGGATTGAAAATTTGTTTAACCTGCAAATACCTTTTTTTCTTGCAGGGCTATTACAAAAATGTTGTAATAAAAGAAGAAGCTGAAATTTTTTATAGAAATTTTGTAACTTGTAAAAATAAGTGTAATTTTCTGAACAAAATAAATATTTTCTGAAAATTTTCGGAAGAACCAAGAAAAGCCTGAATATTATTGCTAAATTTTTTATTTTTCCAAGCAACTATCATGGATTTAGATGTTAAGAAAATCATTCTCATGATATAATAATTATAGTTCAGTTGAGCGAGAAAAATATTTAAAAACAAAAGTCGAAATTTTCGAAAGAACTTGAACTAGACTGTATTTTCTAAAATTCAGAATACTGCAAATCACATTTTACGTAGATAAAAACAACGCGAAAATTCTACTACACTAAAGTGTTAGTGTACAGAATAAAAAATCTCCAGATTCGGTAAAACTTTGAAATATAAAAAACCCCAGAAGAATTAGCAAAAAAATCAGCAATATTCGAAAACTTTCATAAATTTTACAAGTTCGTATTCAACGATAGATGCGTTCGAAATATCTGAATTTTCAATTTGAAAGTATGAATGATTTAATAACTTTATTAACAATAATCAAAACTTTTTCAACTCAATTATTTTTTTTTCCAAAAAACTATAACTTTACATTATTTTTTCCGAAAATGTGGTGTATCAAGTTTTTAAAATTATCAATTGATTCAAGTCCAATTTTCAAAATTTTAAATGAAACTCATAAGTACGAATTTTTCATAATTTTTATCTTGTAGTCTTACAAATAAAGACAATGTTATCATATGTAATAGAATTATTTAGAATATATAGAATAAGATAGTTAGATAATTCCTTGAGGATTTTTAAGTTATCAATCTTTGAGGATCAGGTTTTAAGAACACAATAATTTTTGAATTTTTAAAAATTTCAGAATTTTTAAGTTGTTTCATTTTTTTAGTTATGAGTCACAAATTTTTTATTTACTTATTTTCATCGTGAAATTCAATGTCTTTGATTTTCAGATCGCTAATTCAAAGATTATTGTTATTTTTGAGTTATTGAAGAGCAAAATTCTGAATTTCGTTAAAATTTCAGCATTTACATAAAACATTCGCCGGATAAGATCAAAAAACTTATTTACAATCTGAAATTTTCCAAAATATCCCTATTATTAATCACAGAAATATGTATTTAGATGAAAATCAAGGCTAATTCCAGAATAGATTGAGTTCTCGAAGTTTTAAAAAATCAAAAACTAGAAACTCAAAACTAAACCAGAAGGAATTTTTTATTTTTAGTGACTACGAACAATAAAAATTCTCCCATAAGAATCTGTATTTCTAAGAAGATTAACGATTCTTTATAGAAAAACTTAATAAAAACAATATAAGGATTTTCAAAGTTGACTGTATAAAATCTTTACAAGGTATACATTTTTAAAAAGTCTGAATTTCCTGTAAGAATTTTATGGTTCCTTGTGAAGATTTTTATATTTTTATCGAAGATGGTTTAGAAATTAGGTCAAAAATGATGACTGTAATTAATATTTTTTTACAGTGAAATATGAAAGGTGTAGAAGAGCAGAAAAACGTCTTTGAAAAGTTATGTAATTATAATTAATTAACCACGAGTTTGATGCAATTAATGACATTATTTAGAAACAATAAAAAGTTTGCCAACACTACATGAAATGAATATGAAAGTTAAATTATTTCGAGTTTAAAAAATGCCTATTGTAAAAATAGAAATTTTCACTGATATGATAGATTCGTGTATTTTTTTTTTCACTCATCAATTAAAATTTGAAAAAAACTGAAGCAAATAATGAAGTACGTGTAATAATGATATTCATCAGAATATAATTCTGTATTTATCGAACTACATTAATGAATTGGAACACACCTTGAAACTACATCTCAATTTATTAGTTGAAAAAAATTGTTAATAAAATATTTTAATTTTGCAGGAATCAGGTTTTTCTCCCAAGTTTTTGTCACTCTTATATGAAAGACTTATTTTTCAAAAACCTTTTTTTGAAACATGAAAAACTCTTAGATTTTCTCGACTGCGTTAAATCAAAAACGGTGCGAAACCACATCTTAATTTTTCACTTGAAAAAATTTTTTCCTAAAATTTTTTGATTTTGCAGGAATGAGATTTTTCTCCTAAGTTTTTACCACTCTTATCAAAGACCTTTTTTTCGTTAAAAGAATTTTTTCAAGGTAACTGTATAAAGTCATCTTATAAGATTTTCATAGGGTTACGAATTACGAATGATCTGAAAATTTAAAATTTAAAATAAGTTCGGAATAATTTGAAAAATGCTTCCTCAGTTCCAATAAAGACTACACAAATTGTTCAAATCTATGATAAAAAATTCAATCAATACAAGAATTTTCGAATTGCCAAACATCCAAAATTTCTCCAAAAAATCACCTTTTTTTAAAAACATAAAAAACTCCGAGATTTTCTCGACTGCGTTAAAATCAAGAGCGACGTGAACTTGATCCTAGACCAAGAAAAATGAATTACGACAACAAAAAACAAACAAACAAAATCTGAAAAATTCATGAAATCCCGAGTTCCTCAACGTCGCAACAATAACTCGCTCCTACGTAACACCTAGTCACGGGAAATTTGCCTCGGTGAAAAAAAAAGCGTTCAAGAAAAATCGCCCTCGTAAACGGAGCGTCATATATCGTGGGGAATAAATATGTTATGAAGGCGGTGTCTATTACCCAGGATGGGAAGACGGCTACTGGCAGTGACTGCAGAAGAACACGCGTCAGGAAGCGACGTTCCCCGTTTTATACACGTCCATTTCGTGCGCGGGACAAGGTTAGACGCGACATGAACAATTATTTTTTCATTTCCCGACCTACATTTTCCCTACCTGGGAAAACGGAAAAGTTTCTCATATATACGAGGGTTCACATTCATAAATAAACGTCATATATGGTCGCCATAATGGAGTGGATCACGTGGCATCATTGCATATGAATGTAAGACCAATATGAAATTGGCAATTTCGATGTTATTGAAGTGGGTTTTACTTTTATCGTATAAATAATTAAGAATTCGAGTTTTTACTTTAAAAATTGAATTTGTTGAGCACAGGAAAAATATCAGTGAAACCAAGAATGTTACTTAAAATAGTTGACGTGAGATAATTTGTATTCTTTATAATTCCCATTGTTTCCGATTTTTTGGAGTCAAATTAATAGAAACTCATTCCAAATTGATAAATTGGCAATTTTTGTGTTGTTTGGTCACGTTGTTTATTAAATTACAATTGTCGATGTTTCCACTCGACAATTTTATTGTATTTTCTAATATAATATTACATTACTAGGACGATAAATACGATTGATATTGTTATTGATCAATTTTATAAAATTATTAATAATAAGTTTTATAAATTTCGTTTATAATTGCAAATTGCATTTTCGGGAAAAGTCGTTAATTATTCATTTTTATTAAAATTATTATTAAAATTTATTTAAAATATTAGAGTCTATAAAATACTAAAGTTTATAAAATTTTTATTGATGTCATTAATTATAATCATTCCCGAAAATGCAACTTTGCGAAAAATTGCAAAAAATGCAACTTTCCGCAAATTTTTCAACAGAAATAGGTTCCCCCCAATTTAAAAGAGCGATTTTCCTTTTTTCGTTTTTAAAATTGAATGAAAATTGAGAGTTATACGATTTTTAATTTAGAATTATTAATAATTAATTACTCGTAAACAAGAGTTAACTTTTGAAAATGCTCCGACATATATGCGTTTGGGGCCATGTACTATCGATTTTTGCTAATGAGAGCTCATCAACTTTTTCAAACTTAAATTTTGTTATATTTCAGATATTGGTAGGACTCAGGATTAGAGTTGAAACGTTGACAATAAATTGTAATTTAATAAACGATTTGACTGAGAAATCAGATCATTTATGGAATTTATTAATTCTACGCAATAAAAATAAATAACTGTCACAATTTTTTATGATAACAATATGTCGAATGTCAACGTCATATCTCTTCATTTTTTATGATTATTATTATTATTATTATTATTATTATTATTATTATTATTATTATTATTATTATTATTTATTATGATTATTTGTTATTTTGCAGTCAATTTGTATTGTTCCATTTTTGCTGTATCTATCAAACAATCATCAAACTCGTAAAACTTTTACACATAAAAAATTACTCAAGTATTTTTTGAAATTCACTGAAATTTTAAAAATTAATTAGGAACTCCAAGACTGGTTCGAGTCATTCAAGTTCCAAAAAAACAATAAAACTAATTCATTTTGAAAAAAATGGATCATGAAAGCCGCGGCCGAAATTTAAAATTCCCGCTAATATAATCCGCCTTCAACGTGGGATGAGCAACATTTTTTATTCGACGGGGAAAAAGCCGTATTTAAAATTCAATACGCATAAATATTCATCAGTCATAATGCAGGAAAGCACGAGCAACAGGAGGAACACGCGGCTTTTTAATGCCCAAGCTTCGAGTAAATTATGAATCTGCGCATTTTAAATTTCAAATTCTACGAGTTTTCGATTTTGGAATTTTTAAAATATAGCTTTACAAGTAAATAAATTTTATATTTCATCATTCAATATTGGTAGCAAAGAAAAATCACTCTGAGGAATGTCATTTTCTTTTATTTGAAATTTTCAAAACAACCCCTACTAAACTTGCTGCAAAGCTGTAGGGTTGCACTTGCGTGTCACGTTTTAAATCACTTTAAATACTATCCCAAAAAACTCACGTGTACAATAATGCAGTGAATCATGAATGAGACGTTTTTTTAGTAGATGACAGAAGGAAAAACTGAGATGGTATTTATTGTACATAAATTTTTTTGTGCATTGTTGACTTTTTGCATAGATTTATTGAACATACAGATTTTTGTGCAGCGGTCGATTGTGCATAATTTTTTGTGCTAATTGAAATTATAGCTTGCCCTTTATATAAAATAAAGTCGTTGCAGCAATCGATCAAAAATCTGAATTGCGTTCAGTGATTTTAAATTTTATAAAAAAATGGCAAAATTTTTATAAAAATGAGAAATTTCTTATAGGAATTCCATTTTTCATAGAGCCGACCTCATGAAATTCTTATAATAAAAATTTTCTTAAATTTTAAAAAATTTTCGTAAAGTGACCTTAGAAAAAACTTACAAGAAAAATTTTTCTTATAAAAAACAGTTTCACTTTAAAAAAAAAGTAAAAAATTGTTAATATGAAATATCATTATTTATTATATATTGAAATATAAAATATTTCGCAAAATTTTATTTAAAAAACCTTATTAAAAGAATATTAACACTGAAAACGAAGAATAAAAGAAACTCTAAAAATATAGTCATCAGCTGAAATTGAAAAATACAAATTACCTGAAAAATTTAGGAAGACCCTTTTTTGGAAAAACTGTTTGAATGGACAAATTACTTAAAAAAAAAATTTTTCTTCTTAATTTCGACAGGAAATAGAATTTTATAAGCCAAATTTTTTTTATATGTTTTTTATAAGGTTACTATTTCGATAAAGTTTTTCTAAAAAGAATTTTACAAGGTCGATCTTATACAAATTTTAATAATTTTTGTATAAGAATCAAAATCACTAGGGGTACAAATCAGCAACACAAGCAAATATTGGAATTATTGTCAAGTATTTTTCCATGAATTTTTTTATAATTATGAATAAATTTTCATGATATATTTATTATAAATCATTGAATTCTTAAGAAGCTTTTATCAATTTTAGGTACTGCTTGTAACAAGTTGATATAATTATGCACAATGGACCGCTGCACAAAAATCTATATGCACAATGTTAACAATGCACAAAAAATTTATGTACAATATATACCCTTTCGAAAAACTTTGTAAATAAAGTTGTACGTGGAGAAATAACGAAATAAAAAAAATTACTGATATCTTTGTTTTATTTCACTTTTAAGTGAGACCGGGGTATTATGAGCAACTTTTTTATATGCTCAACGAACTGCTATCAAATTAAGTTTTCCTTCAAATTTCAACACTGGATGTTGTACAATGAGAAATTAACTTTGTTTTAGTCACAATAGTTCAATGGAATATTTTCGAATTGGATGATTCCCAGACGATTGTAAAAAATTTGCATTTTCTCAAGTTTCAAAAATCTCGGGGAATCGTGAGCCGCTTTTGAAATTAAAAAACTACAACTTTTGTTAGAAAATGGTAATTTATGTTTCTGAATGGAAGTATCATCATTAAATAATAAGAAAAAAAATGAAAAATTATGAAAATCAATCTGAAATGCAATGCTTGCAAGTCCAATAACTAGTCGTCATTTCGGTGCATTTCAAGTAGATTGCCCAATCGCAGGCGTTGCAAGTTTTTAGTGCTTACATTTTGCATAAACAATCATAAAGTATGACGTAACATCAAACTAATGAAGTTAGCTCATAAAATGTCAAAAAATGAGTGGCTCACAACTTCCCGCCAAAAGTGGCTCACAACTCCCCGCCAAAAGTGGCTCACAATTCCTCGAACCCCTATTTTTACAAAATGGCCACAAATAAATTACGCCATGCTAAGTTCAGGCAAAATTTCTTTTTTGTTTCAAAAGCTTGAAGTCACACGAATATTATAAACATAGTTACTTACATGGATTCACAGAGATTTGTCACAATAATAGACCACACACAAAGTAAAAAATGATACTTCGAGAGCAACAAATTTTTATTTATTATCAGAGCAAAATAACGATGTAGTTGCGCACGTTCACTGATCATTAAAATATTAGCTTGTTATGAGACAAGTCGATAACAGTTGTTGGAAGCTGCCATGATTTACTAGAGAAAAAAAATGGCACGAGCTCACGATTCCCCGTGGCTTATAATACCCCGGTCTCCCCTATTTTTTATCAAATTACAGCTCACCTTGTGCGTGAAAAATTGAATAATATAAGATACACGTTTATATGAAAAACTATCATTTATTTATTAACGCGCAGTAACAAAATAGTATGTGTGATTTTCAGCAATGAAAGTAAAATGAAGTTCAGCATTTTTTAAACCTTAATCTAACAAAAGCAAGCGCCTGTCAATCGATTTTTTTCTTTTGTTTTGAATGTGAAACATTAGTTTTGGAAACCATTACAGGTATTTAATTTAATTTTTCCTGAAAAGTCAAACTGAATTAACAGTGTTATTGGATAGTTTCGATCAAAACACCACAAACTACTAATTTCTTTAAATTTCACAAATGAACGTACAATAAATGCTATAATTGAACGAAATAATGTTATACACCAATTCCAAGAATAACTATAAAAGTTACTTTATTTTAATTTTCCTGAAGAGTAGATGGTTATTATAGTGTATTATCGATTAACTTTGGTTAAAAATACCACAAACTACTATTTTCCATGAGTTTTAAGGACCTACTAATATTGATTACTTTAATTGCACAAAGTTTTGCATGGACAATAACCCTTCATTTTCCTCAATCCAAAATACGAATCAGAGTCTAACTAAATTTGTAAAACTATTTTTCCTTGAATACTTTCTCAAAACTTGACAACTATTACAAGCACATCTTTTTTTTCTCTTTTTTGGAACAAGCACACGAAAGTTGAGCGTGACCAGGAAAAGTTTTCGTGGTCACGGATTACTAGCACTTGCTTGTGTTCAACATTTCAAGAGGAACATGCACCCCCTACCCCTCACTTCATTCAACAACACGGGGCGACTCGCAAGTTCCTGAATACCTGTATATTCGTGTTTGCAAACACGGCGCGATTTCGCGAGCGTGCTTCTACGGAATTTCCTTGGGGGGTGTAAAGGCAAGGGGAGAAGGGAGAGGGGAAAGTGATATAGAACTTTACTGTCGATTTATTGGCGCTTGGGAATTTTTTCATCTTTTCATTGCACGAGGATACGTTCAATATTGAAAAAAGATGGAATTCCCAAGTATATTTAAATTCTGCAGATTCGGAAAATTTTTGAAAAACAAAATTCATTCTGCGTGTGTATTTATTATTTTTGAGCGTATTTTTCATAACAATGATAGTGTAATTTCGTCTGGAAAAAAGGTTTTGTAGAAAGAAAAGCAATTTTTTGCTATTAAATATATAACACTAAAAGGTACAACCATTATGGAGTATTTACTTCCAGTTCTTCGTATATTCGTTATTATCTCTAAAAAATTTCATGACATATTTCGAAACATGAGATAAATATTTCAATAGTATAATAAAAAATTGTTTGAAAGATTTTGATGACGGTATAACGTCAAAATTTTTGAGAAACAAAATTTGTTCTGCGCGGGTACCTTTCAATATCGTCATAAATATTTTTTAATGATGTAATATGACGCTTGTGTGTGTTGTAATTGATGGCGAGTTTCAGTCCTAACCACAAAATTGAAAGGAAAAATCGGAAAATGGGAAAACTTGGCCCGGGCCGAAAGTACGTTAAATCTCGACGCTGCGCGCAATCAATTTCGAGTTGCGAACTTTCTCCGCGTTCCGGTCGTTCATTCTCGGCCGCACCGAAAACTTTTCCGCGTTTTATGGAAAGCGTGATTGTTTGGCTGTTTCCCCGACTTGTTACTTTTTCGCCTCGTTTTTTTTCCTTCGCGAAAAAACTTTGTTTCAACCGCGGAAAAGTATTCAAGTTCGAGGGAGTTCGATCGGTTTGACTTTGATTACTTTGTTCCGGTTTTTTTTGTTATCAATTCTAGCTTTTGATTCTAGTTTCCGGTAAAGAATTCCATTCTTTTTTTTTATTTTTATAAATATAAGTTGAATAGTTCAGTTTCTCAAGAATGCACAAATTAAAAATCTTAATTTGGATTTTGAACGCTCATTATCAAAATGAATTTGAGAACAGTAATTCAATTATTATTTACAGTGTCATTTGTCGATTATTGTAAAATATTCCTTTGATTTGGCATTTGTATTCAGGGGAAAATGGGGGCATAATAAAATTTCATCTCGTGTGTCGTCGATTATTCGCGAAAAATAAGTAATGAGTCGAAATTGAATACTACTGAATTCAATAACCCGCTTCGAACTCGTTTCATATTCATATATTTATTTTCATATTGCATATGCAAACGTTCGTGTATTACAGAACGTGATTAGTTCCGTTGTTACGGAAAATACGTGTTAATTAAAGTAATGATGTATTGTGACATTATCAAAGTTTGTTTATTATATTGAAGTACAATGTCGGATTGAATTTCACAAAACGAAAACATTATGCGCGGAATGGTTATAGTGAATTTATTAATTAAAAGAGTGTTTTTTATAATAATGTGAAGTAGCTTTGTAAAAATAGGAATTGGTTGCTGTAGAATCTTGGAGGAATTATAATTAAGTGCTTCAATAAAGAAGGAAATTTCAAAGCAAACGTTCATTTTCTGTTGGAGAAATTGTGATATTAATATCGTACATTTTTTTATTGCTTAATATATATAATACTGAATTATTTAACAAGATTTGTGCACCTTTGTATTGTGAAATTGATTTTCATATTTCCGAATTATCTTCATCAATTTTAACTCATTAGAGAACGATTGAAATTCTCGATATTATAATATTGTTTCCTTAAAAAGGTGATAAATTTTGAATAGTTAGTTTTGAATTCACCAATACCTTATTGATATTCATTGAAAAAATGTTTACATCAGTTATCGAAATTGTACAAAATTAAAAAGACAAAGTATGATTATATAATAATTTAAGAAAATTTCAGAAATTTCTTGTATTAAGAATCATTTGATGAACCACGCAATGATTACTGGAGGTAATCAAATTATCTTGTGAACTCCGAAGAGATTATCAAATGGCTGCTAAATTGTGCGAATTGGAAAATTGACGAAAACCTAGAATTGAAGAAGAAAGTTGAATGAGTTTTGAAAAATGAAATTATAGAAAATTTTAGCTTTGATTTCAGAGTCCAAAGGCAAGTTAAGATTATAAGATAATTTTCTTAAGAATATGCGCTTTTCAACATGTTTATCAAAAGTTGGAAGATTTATTCAGTTGAAATTGTAACATATTTTTTTTGATGATGAAATAAAAAGAAAATATTAAGTTAGTTTATAAATTTGAAACAGAAATCGTCCTAAGATTTTTTCATGGTAGTTTTGAAAATTACTTAAATTAAACGGAAATATGCATTATTTAAGAATTTATACACGAAAATCATTTGAGATTGTCAACAAGTTTATTCCGATGGAAAAAATTTTACACAACGCCTGAAAATGAATGGCATTTTGGAAAACTTCCAGTTGAACTGACAAATTTTCTAAAACCTATTCATGGAATTTCTGAATCCCAGATAATTTATCAAGGTGTATGAAAGTTAAAAAAATTCATTATTAATCTCTTCAAAATCAAAATGTGTTGAGATGAACTAATAAAAAATCTTTGAGACGTTTAGAAAAATGTCCGAAAGAATATTATAATTCTAGAAACCTAATAAAGCTATTTTCATAGCGAGCTATTTAGAAGATTCGTGGAGTAATTTAAATATTGACGGGATTTTTCAAATAGTTTTTAGTATTTTAGAAGTTTGTCATAAGGAAGAAAAATAAACATAATGTTTGAAAATATATGGACATGTGAAAAAATGACTATGAATTTGACAAAATTTTCAGTAACTGTTTATCAATTTTTTAATTTCCCTACATTTCTCAAATAACTTGGAATTTGCAACAAATAATACCACGTTTTTTTCTCACAATTATGAGAAATACAAAAAAGATAGAAATCATCCTTTGCAAAAGTAAAAAATTTTGAGAATAAGAGAATTAAAATAATTAACCCCAAAAAAAGAAATAGTAAACTAGGAATATAATCAGAGTTACAAAAAACTTGGAGATGATTTTGTAAAAACATATTCAATAAAATTTATTGAATTTATCATCACACTTGTCACGAATTCATAGTAATTGGCGTAAACATTGTTTCTAAATTTCAGAATTTCATAAGGATTCTAAAAAACATGAAAAATGTTAGAAAAGCTATGAAAAATCTGAGGTTTTTTTTATGACTAATTGAAAAAATGGATGAAAAATCACAAACTTGCTTTTATTTTGATTGCCTAGATCATGGAATAAATTTCAATAACGTAGAATACCAGAAAAAAACAAGATAAAACAAATCATGCTCGATTTTTATTTATTTAGCTTCGGACATTCATAAAAGTTCAGTAATATCTGTAACTATTAATGAAGCCAAAGTATTTGAAAGATAATCCACTTATTTTCAAAATTTTGAAAATCACTTAATTTTGGAACAGAAAACAACGTTTTCACTGTTGAGTTCCAAGAAAAAACCCAAGTAAAAATTCATTAAATATCTTCTATCCTACATTCAGCCCCTAAACCCTACAAATTCACACAATCATCATCAACTTTCAACCCAATCCTACCAAATTACAAAGTAACTCTATAAACCAAGGCCCAAAACTTCCCAAAATTTTTCTTCGACACCAAATCAATAAATCTACACACTTATAAACCAAAAATTTCCCTTCAACATTCATCAATGATGATCTTTAGAAGCAAATTCTTTTTCATGGTGAATAAATAATATTCTCATCATTTCTGTAGCTTTCAACTTTAATTAAGACCTCTTCAGGAGCTGACTATAAAATAAAAATTTTACAATAAAGAATCACAAAACAAACATCAAAAATCCATTACTTAAATTAGAAGTCAGTCCATTGAACAAAATTCAAAGAATGCAGTCAATATCTTAGAATTCATCTTTACAGACTGCGTCAGAAAATTCTTTCATATAATATTCTTACGAACTCAAAGAAACCGACTCTTTGACGTACAATCAGGCAATTAAATCAAAATTCTATACAGCCGAAGTACAAAAACCTATTGAACGAACTAATAAAATCATATTTCAAAACACCGATCATAAATAGAACTCAAAAACCCAGTATCCTCCTGTTATTCACCCTGTTCCTAGTTTCCTTTATGAAAACCATTTCTGAAAAACTTTATGAAAATCTGAAAAATAAACGGTTAAAAAAAAGACCTGAAGAACTTTATAAAAATCATTTCCATTTTCGATTTCCCTTCAACCATTCGACTTTCCCAAAAACACCCACATCCCCGAAAGAAAAAAAAACACAGCCCACGGGATCCCATCGAATTCGAGCGCGTCCGCCTCCACCTCCCCCCGACCCCCGGAATTGACCCGTCGTCCACCCCCATCCCCCCCGACCACCCATCGACCCCAAGCTCCCGTTGACCCCTCGGCCCCCAACGATTCCCCGCTCCCCCCAACCCCCCGCCCCCATTCCCCAGTTGCCACAGCTTCCAACCTTTTTACCACCCCTCCCACCCCCACACACCTCCAGCCCCTTTTTATCCGCTTCTCTCCACGCCGCTCATTATAGTTTGCCACCCACCCATCCACCCCCCCCGTCCTCCCTGTCCCTCTTCACCACCCTTTTTCCGGGATGCTCCCCCTCCCCCCTCCCTCACCCCCTCAACATTCACCGTCCTTTTCCACTCCTCGTCCTTTTCCATTTTTCCCATCTTTCTCGCGCGCTTGTTCTCTGTATCCTCCCGACACATCCATCCGGCGGCCTCTCTCACCCACCATCCTCCTATCCGCCCCTTTTTCGCAACCCTCACCGCAACCCCGGGGAAAACCCTGGAAAATCCAGCCCGCGCGCCTAACCTAACCCGGTTTTGCGCTCCCTCCCTCACATACATAAAATGCACGCACGTATACATATGTGTGTGTGTGTGTGTGCGTGTGTGTAATGGGCGTCGCTGGTCATTGGCGCGCAAAAATGTTTATTAAAGGCCAATCGGGAGCGGCGTCGCCGCGGGCGTCGCATTAAAAATAGAGAGCACAATGGATGGATTTTGACGGAAAATTTCATAGCTAGAGGGGGAGGGAGGGAGTAGGAAGGGATGATAGCAAATTTGTATTTTTTTCAATAATTATTCTGTGAATTTTAGATTTTTTATT
Organism: Platygaster orseoliae; assembly: GCA_030522825.1. NCBI lineage: Eukaryota > Metazoa > Arthropoda > Insecta > Hymenoptera > Platygastridae > Platygaster > Platygaster orseoliae. The sequence continues at coordinate 24,609 of JAPYZL010184300.1, forward strand.
ATGTTTTTAAATTTGTAAAGCATGATTTTATTCCTAACTATGTTATTGGCTTTGGCATGGTGTCAATTGTGCACGATTTATTAAGCACTGTATTTATTGTGCAATGGAAGATTGTGCACATTTTTCAGAAATTCATTACTGCAATTCTGAAATTCAAAATTTGTGGCATACAATTTTCGGAATTTTATGCTAGAATTAGAATCTTAGAATCTTAACTAATTAGGTTCTTAATTAATTAGAATATTTTGACATGGTGTCAATTTGTGCACGAGTTCATTTAGCATCGCTTTTGTTGTGCACTGGGCCATTGTGCACATTTTTCAGAAATTTATTTCTATAATCATAAAAATAAAAATTTTTTGCATTAAATTTTTAAAATATTAACGATTGTGTACATTTTTTGAAAATACATCAATACAATTAAGAAACTCAAAATTTATGGCATAAAATTTCTAGAACTTGATGCCATAATTAGAATCTTAGAATCTTTAATAATAAGATTCTTAACTAATTAGAATCTGAGTTCGATTAAATGAATTATTTCAAACCCAAGTAACTTTTCTTTTAATGTCAACATTTCATTCTTTCGTCTTTCTAGAAGAAAAAAATCCAGAAGTAAATTTGGATTAAAAAAAACGTCCGTAATTAATTGAGAATTCATCAGTAGTGTGTAAAAAACCGATTACAAAGAATATCAACTGAAATAATCACAAACACTGATTTGAAAAGAGTAGAAAATCTGAAATTTTTATGACAGACGATTTGATCAATCGAAAAAACTGAATAGAAAATGATAAAACTATGATATAACAAGTTTAGTTGTATGAAAAATTTATTGGGATCGGTGGCTGCACTTTTTTATATTTCCAAGTTACGTGAATTTCTCAAGCTCAAGTATATTTCTTCAAAGTTTCTACTTCTGAAGTTTTCCGATCCATGAAATCAGAGATTGTGTAGATCTAATTGTTATTTCAAGTATCTGGTTATGTAAAAACAGATATTTTTATTTCTAAAGTTTGTAGGGCATTGCCAATATTATGGGTACTAAATAAATAAATAAAACCTATCATTGGATAGTTCATGTTTGGTTTTTGTGGTATTTTAATTGTAAACATTTTTTTATTTTTTATTAATAAAAGATGGAAAAATGCAGATAATAATATGAAAATTTGCAAATTCTTATATTTATAATCTTAAGCTCGAAATTAAAAATTAAAGCAATTATAATTTTCTTTTTACTTAACTTACTGATTGTGAGTTTAAAATTCCAATTTTTTCATCATCTCACTCGGTTTCAGAAACTACATAATTTTTGATTCATTTTCACATTTTATTTATATTTCTCGAAATTTTAAGGTTTAAGTGAACAAACCGTTTAAAAATGTTTTAATTTCTCATCCATACTTTTACAAAAACAGTGATTTGAATCATAAAGTAAATGAACAAGAAATTATTTTTATCTCAAAAATTTTAATATTTGTATTTATTCAACTCTTATTTCCAATACAAAAACTTTTTTACTCACCATAAAAAACTTCAAATTTTTCATACCTTTAAAGTCGTTTCAAGTTACAAGCCATCATTTTAAAAAAATCCTCAAATTCTAAAAATTTCGCAGAAGCCATTATTTTATTGCAATTTTTATCGTTCGAATTAAAAGAGTCTATCAATTCAGATTCTAAGAATATAAAATTAAGCAACTTGATTTTATTTAAACAATACATTTTTGCGATTTTCATCGTTCGAATCAGAAGAGATGATTAATTCATACGATAAAAATGAAAAATTGATATATAACTTTATTCCATTTCAGCAATTAATTTGTTGCAGTTTTCATCCTTTGAATCAGAAAACATTAGGAATAAAAACCTCATAATTCAGCCTAAATAAGAAATTCATAAAATTTAAATATAATGAATATTTTTAAGGTACACCCAACAAAATGTAATTATTCGAATAACTGAGAATTCAATTTTAGATAAATCTTCGTTGTCAAACTTCTGTAAATAAAATTTTTGAATTCTGAGATTTTTAAAATACACCTAATATTCCAAATTTATTTCAACATTGATAAAATCACTTTTTCCAATCATGAAACTCAAATCTGAGTTTTTTTCTATTCCCAGTGACATTAAAATTTCATAAAAAATACTTGCAAAACTGATTTCCGTGCATTCATATAATACATGAATTCATATTGCGCCATAGAAAGATTCTCAAAATCCTCAACGTACGGAAAACCTTTGCTCGAATGACACACAGCCCTTATCTTGTCAACATGATATTTCATAAATCTTCACATCTCGCAAACATTATCATAAATCCATCTTTAACAAAGTGCTCCAACCTATGAAAATCCCGAAAAACAATTTTTTCTTCGCGATTTCTCTCCTTTGATTCGGGAAAGCTCACCATTTCCTTAAAGAGGAAGTGCTTTTTCCTCGTCTCGCGTTTCTTTTTAACGCCGCTTTTATTCAAATTAGACCTGAACAAGTGAAATCCGGTTGCCGCTTTTTCATGCAACTTGAAAACTTTTTTTTCTCGTACTTCTACCTTTCCCCCTTCCTCCCCCCCAACTTTTTTTTCATAAATTTGCGTTACCTGGTGCAGTAGAAAAAAAAAGTTGTATTTATTCTCAGTGTAACGCGCGGGAAATCAAACCCCGTGCGTTCGCAGCAATTCTATTCGAGACGTCATTGCAAACAGATATATTTTTTCGCTGTAAAAATATCGGAATTATTAATACGTGACGCCGGCAACAGTTATTTGCTCGATGACGAATTTCGCTCAGTTGTTTATTACCATTGATACTTTCTCGATGATTAATTTTTTTTTTGATATTCGCGGTTATTTGAGTTTTATTGGTTTTAATGGAATTGTGTAATCAGATTGTTTCAATTTATGTGGGAGCTTTTTTTTCAAAAAATTTGATTGGAAATGGGATTCTTCCACAAGGGAAATTTTATGAAAAATTATACAAAATTTATACGAAATTTAATACCTCCGAAAAATCTGTCACTAAATACGTCCTTTTTTACCAATTCTTCAATAAAATGGGTAAAAATTTCACAGATTATTCTTCCATAGTGCGAATTTGATTCCAGCTAAAAAAAAACGAGGCGTAAACGCGCGCCGTAATTATTTTCATTAAACGCGGCCAACAAATGAGTGCTCGCCTCGGCAGTTTCGTGACATTTTGTCGTTTTTAGTTTTATTTCCGTGGCTTTTTTTACGCCTGGAAAATCACTCGGCGCGAAAAAACGCTTTCAGATCGGCCAATTAAACGACGCGCGGTTTTTGGATTTGCACGCACGCCTCGATAAGTTTGGTGACAGTGGGAAAAAAGTGAGAACGAGACAAATTTCCGGTGGCTAGCGTCAGTCACTTGCGAATAATCACTGGTACGAGCGAAATAAATATGAGTTTGGATTTTTTTGTTTCGTTAAGTTTTGAATAACTCTTTTTTCACGAAAAAAAAGTTAGATTTTTGAATAAATGATGATTTTGTTAATTTTGTTCCTACGAAATTCAGAAATATGCGAAATGTTTTATATATGTTGCGAATTACAGAAATAAATATTGATCATCAGAAGCTTACAAAAACGAAGAATTCAGGGGTCAAAACTTCTCTTATATTTTTGTCAGTAAAGTAAGTTCTTTGAACACGATATTTTTTTAACCTAAACTCTGAAAGATTGAATTACTGGTTATTTTCAATGCAGTGACTTACATTCTCAGAGGTTTTCATTTAAGAGAGTCTGGTTAAATATACATTGATAAAAATTTTCTTAAATTTAATACACTTTCTATTCAAAATGTATCAAAATGTAGTTGATATTTCATAGGCCAGCTACCCTCTGGGCACTAATGTCGAAAAGTTGACTGTATGTTGGCTTTAAGTCAACATGTCAACTGTAATTGACTTAAAGTCAACATGCAGTCAACTTTTCGATATTAGTGCCCTGTGGGTATTTGAAACGCACGTTAGGTAAACATGTTTGAAAAGAAAATAATTTAGAGACACCTACTTGAGTTTAATGTTTTTTTATTATTAAAATAGTTTTATAATAAAATGTACCTGAAATTTTATAAACTCGATATTTGAAACATAAATACATCTATTAAATTAACCTAACCGAAGTGAAAATGTTACAATTTGACCCAAGTGAAAAAATTGTCACAATATTACACAAGTGCAGAAATATGTCACAATCTGACCCAAGTGCAAAAGACACTTTTTAGACATTTTAGACACTTACTAGACACACTTTTAGACACTATACAGACAATTTTAGACATTATTTAATCATTCAAGAGACTTTCAGACAATTTTAGAACTCTGTAGATATTTTTAGACACTTTTTAGACATTTTTATACTTGTGAGATACTATCTATTCATTTTTAGACACCTATTTAGACATTTGTAGACACTGTTTAGACATTCATAGATGATACTCTGATAATTTTAGACAACTTTAGACACTTTTTAGACATTTTTTTACACTTTGACATGAATGAAGCACATTAATTGAATGTGTTTTATCTTTGAGACACCTACTTGATTTTTAAACTTTTTTTACACATAGCATTCAAAATTTGTTTTAGATTTCATGAAACCAGTACGTCAAGGATAAGCGTGTCAGGTTTATTCCAATAAACAGGTTCATGTATGCAATTGAGATAATTCTTGGCTAGCTTGGCGTCACCTCCCGATTTTTCCAGTTTGAATGGCTTTCTGATATACTTCCAATTGTCCGCAAAGTTGAACGTTCACTGGGCTAATTTTTCTTCCCCACGCACCACGTGCAAGGGAACATGCTGCTTTGAGACATGATACCAGCCATAGTATTGGCAAGTTTCAAGTCAGTGGCGATCATCCCTTTGCATTGGTTGGTTTATACCTATTGCAGATCACAACTGGAACATGTTTTCATAATTTTCTTGCGCTGATTGAGCTAAGCCGAGGATAAACAGTTTATTCACTCCAGTATCTTGAAATTTTCTCGATGCCACACAATCTTTGTATTTTTGTCTGGCACACTTCAATGCAGGGCGATTTTCAAGAGCTTGCATCGATAAACAAAGTTTTAAAAATCCACCACCTTCACCATCAATTTCAAATTTCAAGTGTACGTTCGATATATCATGTCGCTCTTTCACAAAATCAATAAAACCCTTTAAATTTTTAGAGTAAACTACACATTGTACAGCATCACTAATATCAGTGCTTTTTTTAGATTGAAAATTTATTTTTCATCCCAAATTTATTTATTAACAATGTTCAACAGACTTTTTAGCCAACTTATACAATAATTTCATAATAGTGATAAACATATTCTATACATATACGAAAGAAAAAGATACATCATAAGTATCTAAATAAAAATTCAGTCTCAGTTACATGCATGAAATGGATGTAAAAGCAAATTTAATGAAAATATTTTTAGAAGATTCTTATACATCAATGTATAAAATTCAATTCACAATATTATGAATTAAAATGATGTCACAGGGTTAATGTAAATAAGTATTGATTTCATGTACAATTTCAAACACACATGATGTATTCAATTTAAAACACCCGTATATTAAAGTTATATAGGCGTATATATATTTTGTATATTTTTAATGTTTCATTAATACAGGGTATGTGTAATGGGCGTTAAATACATAGTTTTTCTTAAATTTTAGACAAAAATTTTCAATAGTGCATTCATTAAAAAAATAATCCGAAAATAAATAAATAATTTTCGAATCTCGGGATTGAATAACCACATTGATAAAATTTTTTTTTATTTTGAGGTTTAGGGTGGTCAGTTAATAAAAATTTCCTTAGTTTAAAAATCGAAAATACAAAAGTTCAAAAAATTTTCAATTTAATTTAGAATATAAATAAAATTTTAGAGAATTGTACAATTATTTAAGCACACCATGAGTTTAAGATTAGGATTTAAAATATTATAAAAAATTAATAATCTCTATGTCATAAATAAATGATACAAATTAAAAATAGAAACAATGTTGTTTAACATTTAGCAGACCGCGTTTTTTAGCCAAGTTTCTAGTCGGTTGTTGTTAGAGTATTGATTAATTTCATGTTAAATGATTCGAAAATGATATCGATTTTCTTGACTCTTCTGAAAACTTTCTTTAAGAGTTTTATTCAACCTAATTCATTCTTATCGGATGATTTAGAAAATAAAGTTCATAAAAATTCATTAAAAAAATGTTAGTATTCAATATTGTAAATTTTTAGAATTCTACATGTTTCAAGAACACGTATTGATTCTCTTAAAACTTTGACCAAACGTAGGGCGTATTAGAAAATATTATTAAAAAAATATATGCATAGTTATAAACTGTTATAATAATAACAATTATTACAAAATAACCAGTATCATGTAAATTGTGATCAATTTAAAATTATTAATAATCAGTTGACGAAATTATATAAAATTTCGTTTCATGGATTAGAGAATCTGTATATTATCGATAAACAAAATTTAACAATTACGAATAAAACGTTTGTAAAATTTATCAATTTAACTGTCAACTTCAAATGACATGAAAATTACATTTGGAATTTCAAGACCAAGCTTTCTGATAATTAATCAAGGGAACCAGAGAAAGATATAAATGTCAACTCTTGATCATGAACCTGAAATATGATAAATTGCTCAGTGCACGTTTAAGCCCCTCCCCCCTCCTCCTAACCACTCATCACCTTCCAAAAACAAATATGAAAACTGCATCAAGTAATTATCAATATTTGATATCAAAGATAATTTTTCATGAATCCTGATAATGAATCAAAACCGAATTGTTGAAAAATGGAATACGTAGAAATCCAGAAATGTACTAGATTTACTACGAAAATTTGCAAGTAATTTTATGGAAAAAAATCTCAAGATTCAAAAAAATTCATCAAATTTTCGAACCATTTTACATGAAATCCAGAAACTTGAATGACAAAACGTGTTCTCCAAAATATTCAACAATTGTCACATTTCCAAGGTGATTTTTTCCACATCGCTTCATTTTTTATGGCTTTAATCGCTCGAAAATTTTGTCGCCAGAACGGGCTATTCCACGATAAAAAATCAACCCTTTTTTTTTAAAACCCCTGTTAAACGTCCGTCAAGATGAGTTGGAAGGAAGCTTTACAGCGCGAAGGGAGAGCCCCGGGATTTTCGATGCTAATACTCGCTACGTGGAAAAGCATTAAAACGGAAATGGATCGAAACGACGACCTTCCATTTTTTTCCACATTTTTTCCGCGTCCCGATTGACGTTTTTTCAGGGAGAAAATTTGCGATGATTTTTCGAGGCTCAGGGTTAATTAGATCGGGATTAGATAGGAGTTTTTTAAGGGTTTGATGCGAATGGTGAATTTGATCGGGCTCTTTGAAAGTAGAATTTGTTGAGGGTTTTATGACGAGAGGGAAATTTTATTTAGTGGCAGTTGATTTTTTATTGACGGGGATTGAAGAGATGATTTTAATTTGGGGATAAAAATGAAGAGGAATTATGAAAGGTTTTTTTTTTGGATGATTGAATCAAAGTCTTTGCTGAGTTTGAAAGAATAAAAAAAAATTTTGAAATAAAAAAATTTTTTGGGTTTCTTTTTGGATATTTTGCATTAATGTTATCAAACTTGATAAACTTCCAATGTTGTGTTTTAAAATGCTGAGATATTATTACTAAAAAAAGTCCTTATCAAATATTTGTGCAGTTCTATTCTTGAAATATATAAAAATTAATTATCCGAATACTTTTGTATGGTAGTGTATTGTAATGTAAACCTGATCAATAAAAACTAATCACTTTTCGACAGAATAAATAGTAAGAATAACCGATCAATCTAATTATTTAAAATTTACTTTACAAATTGTTATACATTTAAAATAATGAATCAATTTTATTACTTGATTCACTGTTGATTCAATTAATGAAAAATAACAATAAATTTCCTCTCAATATTCGTTTCTTTCCTGTTGCATAAAATTAAAAAAAAAAAAAAAAACTGAAAGAAAATTTTTATTGATTCAAACCCTTAAGATATTATATTTGATAGCTAAAATGTGGAATGAGAAAGTAGGAACTATTCTAAATTTTTATTGTCAAATATGGAAAAAATGAAAAAAATACACGTAAGTGTCAGAAATAGTCAATATGCCATATTTTCAAATTCGAGTGATTTATTTTAATTTTTTCAAGGTGAATTTTTTAAAGTGATAAAGTATAATCTCAAAAATCACAAAAATCAAGTTTCATAGTATTGAATAAATATATAAAAATTGTTTGACTTTGGACTCTAAAACTTGTATAACTTTAAAACTCTTAAATTCGTAAAATTAAAAAATCTTATTACCGAAACCAGATATTCAAAGATAAAAAATCGTAAAATCTCCCCCAAAATTTTTTTTTCAATATTTCAGGAATTTCGAAAATTTTCGTATTTTATGTTATTCGTACAATTTTGTAGTATTTTTTGATATTTTTATAAATTTTTTGTATTTTTATAATTCACTCTACAGATTTCTATCAGGTTGTAGGAAAAGTTCGTAGAGAAAAAATTCGAAGTTTCTTTTCTTTTCTAGAATATTCTCGAAACTTGAAAATATGTGATCATATTCTAGAACATTCTCGGTCCTTTTACACTAGACCTATAAATATGCGTTCACACGTTTTTTCTCGCAGTT
>JAPYZL010184338.1:0-12226 GCA_030522825.1 Platygaster orseoliae
GCCGGGTTCTTATATAATTTATCAGTCAAAGTGACAGTAAAATCTGTAACTTTGACTGATTTTCTGTCACTTTGACTGATAAATTATATAAGAACCCGGCAACAGATTTGCAATCAGTCAGTTTTTGACTGATTCAGATTTAGAGAGTATAGAAATACTAGAAATTTATAAGAATATTGCAAAACATTATAAAATCTTATAAAAATTTTGAAAAGTACGAAAATTTAAAAAATTTATTAAATATTCAAAATTTACGTAGATCTCATTTTCTCAGAGATTTTTAAAAATACTAAACAAACTTTTCGATTAAAAAAAATTGCCTGAAAATAGGATTTAAAAAAATAAATTATCAATCTATTAAAATACTATAAAATACTGCAAAGTTCTACAAAAAAATGAAATATGGAAATTTTGTAAATTCGTAAAAAATTTTAAAAAATGAATTACTATTTAGATATTGAACTTTGTTATCTTTGGCAATCTGGTTCCAGTTATAAAAATGTTAAATTTTTGGAATTTCGGAGTTTCAAAGTTATATAAATTTTGGAGTCCAGAGTCAAACATTTTTCACTTGCGTATTCAATATATGATACAACTCAATTTTGTCTTTTTCTGAAACTTTACGGTCTAAGCACAATACACATTTCGTGTAATTTTCTACTACACAAATTAAAAACAATTTTTTGAATCAAATTGTTGTAACGTATGCCTTCTGTGGAATACGTGAGGAATGCGTACACACTAATTTCCTCTGCTGCGAGCCTCGGAATTCGAAACAGCTGAGAAGCTTCGGCATCTTGCCACTAGAGGCTCCGCCGCAGAGCGCTTCTCGCTCACTTAGAGTAGTCACAAACCGTACATTACTGAGCAAAAGCAAGACCTGTTATCTCCATTCCTCAGACAGTTGCCAACATTTATCTGGTACTGTACGAATGGAATGGAGATCAATCTTATTTCTAGTACAAGGTACGTACAAGTGTGTAATATTATGTTGTTTTATATATTTTGCCAATGGTTTTGTCCATTACACTTCATGTGTTTTTTGAAATTCCTTTTTCCTGTCGTTGGTTTCACAATTTTACGATACTGTTTGTATTCCTGTTGTTAAAATATCGATTTCCAACTTTTGCTTACCTGCAAAACTTGATATTTTGCAGCTCCAATGTACTTTCGAGTTGCAGCCACTGAGTTGGTGCATTTAAGCAACGCTTGTGTCTGTCGTCATTGACTATTGGTTTCAATTACGTGTTATGAGTATACATGTAAATTATATCTGATCAAGTTTATTGCCTCTAAAGCCCGTAGAGGTTATAAAAAAAAGTAGCAATGTTTCTATTCCTCAGACAGTTACCAACGAACATTGATACTGTACGAAAAGGAATGGAAACCTAACCTAATTCTAGTACAAGGTACACGTTCAAGTGTGTAATGTTATGTTGCTTTATAGTTGCAACAATGGAAATTGTGCATGTACTCGCGGTGCCTGCGACTGTGGTCGTTGTCTATTTTGCGATGAGTTTTATTTTTTGAAAATATGCCTATCAAAATTATCTGATCGAGTTCATTGCCTCTAAAACCCGTAGAGGTAATAAAAAAAAGTAATATTTCTATTCCTCAGACAGTTACCAACGAAAATTGGTACTGTACGAAAAGGAATGGAAACCTAACCTAATTCTGGTACAAGCTACACGTACAAGTGTGTAATACTATAGCTGCACTGATGTTGCATGAACTGAAAACTCCAAAGTTTCATGATGACTTATTATTTGTTCCTAATAGAACAAAAAGTTTCGTCAACATTATATATTCAAAAATAATTTAAATAGTTGTTTCGTCGTAGAAGGAATTTCCAAAGTACTGACTACAAAGTTGAGTTTTTTCATAATTCAGTAGCATTACTTCGAGTTTCGTTGAAAAAAATCATTTTCCGAGTAGCCTGGTTTTAAATTAAAAAGGGAAATAATTATTGAATGTGTTTTTTAAATTTCATTTTAGCATACTAACATTATGCAACCATTGAAATGTGCACTATCAGATCTCGTAACGACACGCACAAGTGCACTTGGATTTTGTCGCGTACTAGCTCGTGCCACGGGGGACGTAATGGGAAAAAGGGAGTTGTTCCCATGGGCCGGGAATGATAGGGCTCGATATCGAACGTTACATCGCTCAACGGTCGCGCTGCCGAAATTCGAGGGTCGATCGAAGAGTCGTAATAATCAGGGGCATCTTTCTTACGTTTCCGAGGGTTCCAACTTCTCGTTTCTTAACCCCCGGTAGAAAAAGAATGCCACCGCTTCTTCGTTAGCACAGCGTTTCTTCTTTCGACCCTCGGATCCTAGCAAAGCTTATAAGTCGCAATTCGCGTCGATTCAGTCGATCGAATCGATTTACGAAAAGGACAAAAAAGAATGAAACGGTCTTGAGAGATTTATTCAACAATTTATGGGCTAGGTCGTATTTTTGAGATGAAAATTAGAGACTCAGATTAGAGGTTTGATGTATGTTGTTTGGTATGGGTTTATTTGAATGTTGTCAAGGGTAATTTTTGGGTGTGAGCGGAGAAAATTTTGAAATTTCAAGTTCATTATGGGATATTTTGGGTTAGTATCTATTGTGTATACATTTTTAGGGCATTGTTAACTTTTTACATAGATTTATTGTACGTACAAATTTTTGTGCAGCGGTTGATTGTGCATGATTTTTTGTGCAAATTGAAATTATAGTTTGCCCTTTATATAGAAAAAAATCGTTGCAACAATTGATGAAAAATCTGAATTGCGTCCACAATGAATTTTATTTAAAAAAAAATGGCAAAGTTTTTATAAAAATCAGAAGTTTATTATAAAAATTCCGTTTTTTATAGAGTTAACCTCATAAAATTATTATAGAACAAATTTTATCATAAGGAAACCTTATAAAAACCAGTTACACTTTTATAACAAATTTCAAAATCTTACAAAAAAAAAAATTATGAAAATGGAATATAATTATTTATTTACTATTGAAATTTCAAAAAAATTCACAAAACCTTATTCAAAAAAAAACCATATTAAAAGAACATTAACATTGAAAACGAAGAATCAAGGAAATTCTGAAAATATAGTCATCAACTAAAATTAAAGAAATATAAATGAGCTACGAAATTTAGAAATAAATTTTTTTGAATAATATTTTTTTAATATTTAAAAATCGATGAAAAATCTTAATTGTGTCCTCAGTGATTTTGATTTTTATAAAAAATGGCAAAATTCTAATAAGAATCAGGAATTTATTATAAAAATTCAGTTTTTTATGAAATTAATCTTATTAAATTTTTTTTTCAATTTTATTATAAAGGTTCCTTATAAAAACCAGTTACACTTTTATGAAAAATTTCAAAATCTTAAAAAAAAATGATTGAAATGGAATATTATTATCTATTAACTATTTAAATAATAAAAAAATGCACAAAACCTTTTTAAAAAAACTATATTAAAAGAATATCAACATTGAAAACGAAGAATCAAGGAAACTTTGAAAATATCAACTAAAATTAAAAAATACAAATAACCTAAAAAATTTGGGAACACATTTTTTTCGGAAAAACTTATAAAATTTGTAAAAATCGATGAAAAATCTGAATTGCGTTTTCAGTAATTTTGATTTTTGTAAAAAATGGCAAAATTCTTACAAGAATCAGAAATTTACTATAAAAATTCCGTTTTTTAAATAGTTAACTTTATAAAATTATTATAAAAAAACTTTTATTATAAACGGACTTTATAAAAAACCAGTTACACTTTTCTAGAACATTTCAAAATCTTACCAAAAAAATAATTATTCAAATGGAATATAGTTATTTATTTATTATTTAAATAATAAAAAAAGTGTACAAAACCTTATGAAAAAAAAAACCATTAAAAAAAAAATATTAACATTGAAAACGAAGAATCAAGGAAACTCTGAAAATATAGTCACGAATTATATTAAAAAATACAAATAACTTAGAAAAATTAAAAATGCATTTTTTTGGACAAAATTTAAAAAATGTTTAAAAATCGATGAAAAATTTGAATTGCGTTCTTTGTGATTTTAATTTTCATAAAAAATTACGAAATTCTTATAAGAATCAGAAATTTCTCATAAGATTTCCGTTTTTTATAAAGTCGAGCTTATAAAATTCTTATAAAAAAAAAGTTATGAAAACCAGCTACACTTAAAAAAAAAGTTTTTTTTAATCTTATAAATAATAGAAAATTTATAATTTAAAAAAAATTATTTATTGAATATTAAAATTAAAAAAATATCTCAGAATCTTATTTGAAAAACCGTATTAAAAGAATATAAACATTGAAAATGAAACACAAAGGAAACTCTGAAAATATAGACATCAACTAAAATAAAAAAATACAAATAAACTGAAAATTTTAGAAGTATATTTTTTTCGAAAAACTGTTTGAAGGGAAAAATTTTTATAAAACAAATTTTTGATGAATCTTATACAGAAAAAAATGTGTATAAAAAATTATTTCATAAAAATTTTCAGAGAAAACATAATTTTAAGAAAAAGTTTTTTTTCTAAGATTTCTATAAGGTTCCAATTATGAATTATTTATTATTATTTAAATTATATATTCATTATAGAATATTCTATTATTATTATTAGAATTATCAATCTTTGATTATTTGATTTATGAGCAAATTATCATGATATAATTAGAATACAATAGTCATCAACTAAAATTTAAAAATACCTACAAATAACCTCAAAAATGTGTAAAAATCCAAAAAATTTTTAGAAATGAAAATTTGGAATCGTGTCCTCAGTGATTTTGATTTTAATAAAAAATTGCGAAATTCTTATAAGTATCAGAAATTTCTCATAAGGATTTCGTTTTTTAAAAAGTCGAGCTTATATAATAATTTTTATTAAAAAAAAATGTTATAGAAACCAGCTACACTAAACAAAAAAAAAAAAATATGTAAAAATTTTATATATAAATAAAACTTCATATTTTGAAAATATTCATATTTATTGAATATAAAAATATAAAAATTTCGCAGTACCGTATATAAAAAATCGTATTAAAAAAAATTAACATTGAAAATGAAGAACAAAGGAAACTCTGAAAATATAGTCATCAACTAAAATTAAAAAATTAAAATAAACTAAAAAATTTAGAATCACATTTTTTTTCGAAAAACTGTTTGAATAGAAAAACTGTTAATAAACCAAATTTTTTTATTAATCTTACACAGAAAAAAATGTGTATAAAAATTATTTGATAATAATTTCTACACGAAACAGAGTTTTAAGAGAAAAATTTTTTCGTAATGTTTTTATGATCTTTGAATTATAAATTAGTTATTATTATAAATTATATATTTCGGATAAAATATATTATAATTATTAAAATTATGAATCATTAATTATTTGAATTATGAATAAATCAGCATGATATAATTGTTATCAATAATTGCATTTTTAAGCAGCATTTTCTCAATTTTATGTTGTTTATTACAAATTTATATAATTTGAAACAAAGATATGGTTTTTGAAGATATAGGTAATTTAGGTAAATAATTATAATATGCACAATGGACCGCTACACAAAAATTTGTATGCACAATAAATATTTTCATTATTTTTTTGGAACAGTTCATTTATTCGGAATTCAAAATACGATATATTGCTGTTTTTTTTTCACAATTTGCAACACATTTATATATTTCGAACGTATGAATTTTTATTTCCTTTGATTACTTAATTTGTAGTTATAGAAGACGAAAAACATCGACACATGGGAAATAAATCATTCCAGTTTATAATTTTCTCGTTTTTTTTATATGTCAACTCCAATTTTTTACACAAAACAAAAATATAGAAAATTGAAAAACTGTTCAGAAGAAGCATTTATTTTCGCTGGCGAAAATTACCGAATTTTCAATGCAAAATTTTTCTGTTGTACCGTGCTCACTGCTTGGGGGGTGTAGAATTTCGGTTATGAAGGAGGAAGTCGTGTTGGAAGTGATTCATGTTCATTCGAATGTGTGCTCGAATGACATTATTCGTATCGTGTCCACCTAACGTTCGAATGAACATGAATTACTCCAGATGCAATGCGATTTACTGTTTTCAAAGGCGTAGCCAGAACAAATTTTTAGCGGGCGGATTCAAATTTGATTTTTTTAAACAATTTGAAATATTTTATATAAACGTAAAAACAATATTGCATTAATTTTCTTGTACAAAAATCGTCCATGAAAATTAATTATCCAAATTCTGTTTTTTTTTTTTTTTATTGAATAAACTAGTTCAGTGAACAACATGTGTATAACTGAAATTTCTTGTAATTATATGTGACATTTCATTTGCTACAATTTTTTCAATCCAATTACTGAATAATAAATGATACACAAAGAAGATTAGAAAAAATGAAAACGATTTCTCCAAGCCTTTGTGCATCTTGTCCAAATATACACGTTTGAAAAAATTCAATTCCCTGTTAAAAACAACCGTGTCATCTATTAAAAATACATCATAATTTACTAGTTCTCAAAACTTCTATGACTAATAGTAGCTCGTAGAAAAATCGCTTATTCATCAAGTTCACTGATTTAAATGGATATGGATGATGTGAAATGCACAGATGGCCCCAATCACCTATCAAATTCGAAATCCGGGGCATCGGACTAAGGAAAATGATTGTGCAAAAAGCACAATGCCAGAAATATACAAAACTGATATTATTGATCGAGTGGAATGAAATTTCAGTGTCACGTTCTTGAAGTTCGTTAAAAATTAATTCAAGTATGAATTTTTCTTTTATTACTTGGAAATTCGTCATTTTCGCTTGGACAGAGATCATTATTTCAGCTGTTGATTTTTTTCATTAATTTTCCTTTCTGTGTATGAGGGGGTGTCATTTTTCATTCTCGATTTCGTTTGTAGAGACAAATCTTTTCTCTGTTACGATACGAAAACACTTTCGAAAAGCGCGACATCATTCACGGACGAGCACCAGGCGCTCGCGCCATGGGCCCACATTTAAATAAGATGTCAAGACCGCGCAGCTGCCGATGCTGTACGTTTTTCTGATTTTCCATCCATTTCCATGTGGGACAGGTGAGAGGGCTCGGCACGCGCGCGATCTTTCGACTCCCAGCTTCCCCTTTCCCGTACATCAAAGCCCTCGAAAGGGTGAAACGACCCACGTTTCCGGATGCGTCCTTTAATCACGAGGGATGTTTCTCGTCGATGACAGTCATGACAGGAATTGTGATGCGATTCGAGACGTTTTTGTAAACTGCGATTTTGATTATAATTTTTTTTTCGGAAATGTCTCTAAATATTTTACTGTAAGGTCCTATCATCCCAAATTGGACTTTTTTTTGCATAATTTTTTTTTCTAGCGTCTTTATTAAAATCTACGAGACACGTGTTTTCTTCCTTTTTTGATTATATTTCAGTTGTTTTGTTGCAGAGTGTTTTTCAAATATTTACCTAAACTGCGAGTTATTAATTTTTCTGTAATGATGACAGTCATGACAGGAATTGTGATACGATTCGAGGCGTTTTTATAAATTGCGATTTCGATAATAATTTTTTTTTGTTTTTTTTTTGAGGGGGGGGGAATTTCTGAAAATATTTTACTGTAAAGTTATGTCATACCGAGTTTAAATTTTTTTTTTGATAAATATTTTTTTTCTGACGTCTCTATTAAAATTTATGAGACACGTGTTTTTGATTTTTTGATTGAATTTCAGTTTTCAGTTTTGTTGCAGAGAATTTTGGAAACATCGGATAAAAAATTGATTGACGTAAATTGTGACGTATTAAATTTTCTATAGTACTAAGAATTATATTTTTTATCAGGTGTACCTATCATTATAAAAATGAGTTCAAGATTGAAAGAGTTTTTCGAAGATTATTTCGAACAAGTGGGTTGAATAAACAATTTCGATTTGGGATAAAGTTAATATTTTATATAATTTTTATTATCTTATTATATTATAATTCGAATATAATAAAAAATATATTATACTACAGTTTATATTATAATTTGAGAATAACTCTAATTTCAGACTTTTTTTTTCTAAAGTTTCTATCAAACACGACAAAACACGTGTTTTTTCTTTTTTAATTATTATATTTCAGTTGTTTTGTTCCAGAGAATTTATGAAATATCGGCTAAAAAATTGATTTACCTAAATTGCAAGGTAATAGTTTTTCTATATTAAAAAAAATTATGTATTTGTTTATCATATTATTATGAAAATGATTCCAACATTAGACAAGTTTTTTTTTAAATTATTTCGAACGAGAAAAATTGAATATACAATTATAATAGTTATCTCTATGAGCTGAAATTTGCTAAGGAAATCGTTTAGGATTTGTTGAGAAAATTTTTTATGAATTTTTCAAGGAGATTTAGTTTATTTAAAGTTTGTTTAGTTAAGAATTCGTTAAAGACATTTGTTAAGAAAATCGTAATTTTTGGAAACAAAATGCCAAAGTCCAAATTTTTTTTTCTATTTTGTTTTTTCGAAATTTTTTAAGTTCACCAAAAGTAGTTAAATCATTGATTTTTACCAAATTTCATCAGTATGATTTAAATTTGAAATTTTTTTTTAGAGCCTTTATCAAAATCTACAAGACACATGTTTTTCCTTTTTTATTTTGATTTCAGTTGTTTAGCTGCACAGGATTTTTCAAAATGTCCGCTAAAAAAATTGATCTACCTAAATTGCGATATATTCATTTTTCTATAATAATAAAAAATTATGTATTTGTTTATTATATTATTATACTAACAATTTCAATATCAGAAGAATTTTTTTAAATTAATTTCGAGCTAGTGAATTGAATAAACAATTATAATGCTTATTTCTATGAGCTGAAATTCGTTAAAAAACTACGATTTTTGGAAGGTAAAATGCCATTCTTGAAATTATTTTTCTATTTTATTTTTTTGGAATTCTTTAAGTTCACTAAAAGTAGTTTATTCATTATGATTTTTGTTAAATTTCATTAGTATCATTTCAATTTGAAACTTATTTTCTAGAATCTCTATAAAAATCTACAATATACGTTTTTTTTTTCTTTTTTGATTTAATTTGAACTGTTTTGTTGCGGAGAATTTTTGAAATATTCGCCAAAAAATTGATGTACCTAGGTGTTGATTTTTCTATAATAGAAATAAAATATGTTTTTGTTTATTATATTATTATGACAACAAATTCAACATGAGACCAGTTTTTTGAAAATTTTTTCGAACAAGTGAGTCAAATAAGCAATTATAGTGTTTATCTCTATGAATTGAAATTTTTTGAGGAACTAGGATTTTCGAAAAGCAAAATACCGTTGTCAAAGTTTTTTTTCTGTTTCTTTTTTTTTTCTAATTCTCTAAGTTGATTGAAAATAGTTGAATCATTATAATTTTTGTCAAATTTCATTAGTGTTATTTTAATTTAAGACTTTTTTTCTAGAGTCTCTATCAAAATCTATAAGACACGTGTTTTTTTTTTTTTTTTTTTTTTTTTTTTTTTTTTTTTTTTTTTTTTTTTTTTTTTGTATTTTTTTTTTTTTTATATTTTTTTTTTTCATTTCTTTGTTTTTATTTTTTATTTTTTTTCGAACAAGTGAGTTTGATAAACAATTATAATGTTTATCTCTACGAGCTAAAATTTGTTAAGGAACTACGACTTTTGGAAGGAAAAATGCCAGTGTCGAATTTTTTTTTTGTAATGAATGAAAAAAATTTATTTATAATTTTTATATATGTATATTTTTTTATATTATGTTATATTCTATATTTTGATTTTATTTTAACTATACACAAATCATACAATGATACTTTCATAATATAGTAATTTACAATTAAAAATATAACATAATATATTTTAATATTATTCATAATATAAATATATTTTCTCGAATTTCCCTAATTTTCGCAAAAATTTTATATGCTAGTTCAAACTCAAACTTTACAAAGAAAAAAATATTTGAATCATAAAAATCATAGAATTTCACGCCGAGTTATTTATTTTTAAAGAAAAATTAGCATGTAGATACCAAAATACCAATTTTTCAGCTGATAATCTGAAAATTTTCTTCGAAGAAAAATTCAAAATCCAAGTAAAAAAAAAACAAACAAACAAAATATATGTCACATCGATTTTGATAAAGACACTATTAAAAATTTCCAAATTTTTCAAACTTACATAAATACCCATAATTATAATAAACATAACTATTTAATTATCGTTAACACTCTGGGTAACTCCATTTTTCATCACGTACACTTGTAATTGCGATATCCGCATTTCTGTCTGTTGGTGAAATATAAAATCGAAAATGTCTCCGAAAGATCGATGAACCTACGTAAACTGTGAAAATCCTCCCCCTCGCCCCTCGGTTTTTTGTGTCCTGCCTTTAAACAAACAAAATCGAATTCAATCGACAAATGCCGACCGGGTCTTGTTTAACTTTTGCGCCCTGTGTACTCAAGGATCCAACTTTCCAATTTTTTTTTCTTCCCTGAGAGCCACCTACGTGAGGAGGACGCGGGCGAATAGGAACACGCGCACCTGGCCACCCTCTTCGGGCATTTCAACGACGATCCCCTTTAACAATTCAACCACACGTCGCATAGCTCCAGACATAATGTGCCTTTGCGCCGTAAAAAATTGCCCCGCGGCCATTAATATACATTTATTTACAAAATGAAGTGAGCTAAGTGAAAGGAACTAAGAGCAAAATTTTTGACTTTTTTGATTTATGCTTTTGTTAGTTTCCGGGTTCCCCCGTGATTTTTAGCTAAATTCAGGTGCGTGGGTGGAGAGGGGTTTGTAGGTTCAAACTCCTGCTGAAGTTTGAATAGAATAAATTTTTATGTTATGTTAAATTAAAGGAAGAGCCATGTAATTTCTCAAAGTTAAACCAAATTCAAAATTTTTGAGTTTACTAACTCAAAAACAATAATTCTGGTTTGTAGGAGTTTCTTCTTCAATGAAATTCTAATTAAAAATGTTTTTTCTAGTAAAATGAAGTAAATAAAAGTTTTTTATATTGTTTTCCCTCAGTGAATTATAGAAAAAAATGTAAGAACTTTGAATGCTGGAGCGTTGCATTCTAGAAATCTAGATGAAAATTCATAAAAAAATCAAAAAAATTTTTGAATCTTCGAAATTTTCAATGAAGGTTGGAGACCACAATGTCTAAACCGTAATGACCAAAGATTTTCATGTCCATTTAATTCAAAGCCCAAATTTTCTTATTATTTTTGGCTAACTTGAATCTTCGAATAGTTTGTATTATGTTGAAAATTTCTAAGTTTTGAAAAAATTGGAAAACTGCAAAAATTTACTAAATAGTCGATAATTTTAGAAGTAATTCAAAGAATTGCAGAAATTGTTCATAAATTTTTTTTATTTTGATCAGTATTATATTTTTTTGGAAAGTAAAACTTTTTTTAATTTTAGGAAAAAATTTCAAAAACTTGAAAGTTTCGAACAATTTAGACAATAATTATGAGTTACACAAAAATAAATAGATTTTTCCGATTATCATTGTTAAAATATAAAGAAAATGAAAAAGCATTGAGATAATTCTACAGATTGTCGAAAATGCTATCAAATTCAAATAATTTCTTGAGTTTCAGATAATGATAATTAATTTTGTACATCGTGAAAAATTTTTAAGTTCCAATTTTATTGGAATTACAAAATTTAATAATAACAACATTTTATTTCAATTTTAAATTATATTAAATAATATTTTGAAATGAATTTTTAAATACAAAATTTTGGAAACCGTGTAATATACTACATTCTTGAAGGTCAAACAATGTTTTATCATACGAATATATACGGTCCGAAATTTTGAAAATAATCTAGAATATAATATAACTCTGAGAAATGTTATTGGTTGAAATTTTTTTTATTTTTTCATATAATTAAAAAGATTTAGAAGTCAAAAATTAATCTTCGCACAAAAAAATTATATAATTGGAAACATTCAATTAAAATTTGGAGTTTAGAAAAAATTTTGAAAATTTCGTAAATAGTTCAAAATTACAATAATTTTCTAGAACTGCTATTTGTAAGGTTTTTTCTCTGTTTAAATTTTTTTAAATTAATTAATAGTTATTTTCATCACTCTAACCTCAAACCGGACATTTGGACGTGACTTTGAGGCTATTGTGATGAAAAATTACGTTCGCAATCGTGAGCTATCGTCAAT
>JAPYZL010184341.1:0-24079 GCA_030522825.1 Platygaster orseoliae
CTTTGACATTTGTGTCGCACCATACAACTTGACATACGAACGATACATAGCAGTGGCCCACGATTCCCCATGGCCCACAATTCCCCACTTTCCCCTACATATAATGTCCATTATGAATTGTTATTTTCATAAAATAAAATTTATTTATCAATATTTATTTGGAAAATTATGTATGTATTGTAGATTCATATTGTAATTTCAATATGAATTTACCATTAATACTTTAATATATCAGTCAATAAATTTTTTTCGGAAATAGCTTACAGATTTTTGAATTGACTTTTTAGTCAAAATTTCAGAAACAAATAAACAAATAGTTCGTTGCTCTATAAATCAAAGTTCATAAACGTTTCATTATTTTCATAGGTTTTTGAGAAAATAATATCCACACACATTCTTAGTTTTCCATAGACTTGTTGAATTTTCATATTGCATGTTACTCAATTTTGTACTATTTTCTGGTTTTCTTTTATATTTTAAGTAGTCGTCCCAATTCGCAAGCAACAATCACTTGCGACATTGATTTCTATTGCATGACAAAATACAAAATACGCGTAAAATATCGTACGTAATTTTCAAAGCTTATCTTGAGCTATAATAACGTAACAGTTCAAAATGATATCTAATTTATTACTCCATTTCAACTTTTAACACTGTAAAGTCCTTCAATCACTTATTGCAGGTATTATTAAATTCGATAACTACAATGAACAAAATGATCCAGTCATAAAATTCTATTGCAAAGGTTATAAAAAAGTTCTTAATCATGGTGGAACCAACCCAGTAACAATCGGAAATAAAGATATTTCCCTGCACGCTCGGAAACACGGGGAACTCAATCCAAGGAAAGATTCCGCGACCGGAATTCTAATTCGATCGACAATTGATTAGGGCGTAGCGCGGGGTGACGAGCTGAGTAACTGCGACTATAAATTCATTCACTTATTCAATCGGGTCCCTTGAGTCGTCGAAGGTGATTCATGTGGGTGATGGCGAGTCGCGAGACAATAAAAAAAAAGGCCGGAATAATAGGGGAGATTAATCGGGGCGACGAAATAAACAAGCTTTTTCCAGGGGGCGAGGAAAAGCCAGCGGAAAGCGCGTAAATCTTATCTGCGAGAAGCCAACGGCGAGAGAAGAAACATTCCTTGTAAATAGAGGGGGTATAAAAGCCATCTCTTCTAATGGAGAGGGATCTCGAGCGCGCCGTGGAACGATCAAACGAGATCGAAGCGCGGAGAAAAGAGGTCCTGTTTCCCGTGTGCTTAACGACCCCCGGCTTTACGAGCGTCCGCATTTTGTTTAAAATGTCCTCGTAAAGTGCCCCCGGCGAGCCGTTACGTTCGAATGCGACGTTCCTTGTCTGCAGCCGAATTTCGTGATACGGCAATCGATGCGAGCTTTGTTGTTCCCGATGATCATTGAGTATGACTTTATCAAAGAGAGCAATGCATTTGCAAGTTGTAGAAATTACTCGAGTATAGTCAAATTTTGACTTTTCGAATTGATTGGGTATGGTTATTTCCAAAACGTTTTGTCCAAAAAATATTATGAAACCAAATTCTATGAATTTTGGGAAATATTGGTTACATAAAACATGTATCTCATTTTCAATTTATTTGAAAAAGTAAGAATATGGAAATAAACTAACAAATTGTAGTTTGTGAAAATTGTCGGAGTTTTTGACAGTCTACGAGATTTGTGCGAATTTTCTAAGACTCCGAACTTTCATCGGATTTTGACAATAATGTGACATCTTTGTGGAAGAATCAATTTTTTATTTTTCAATAAACTTTTAAATGATATGAAAATTATATACGAAAAAATACCGCGCAATAATCGGTCAATTATGAAATTCTTGTTTTACTACACCATGAATATTTTCAACAAATACCTAACGATTTCGCAAAATTATATTATTATTATGCTCTAAATTATTTGTACAATTTCAAAAAATGCGGACTTAATCCGTATAATAAAACATAATTTAAATTCTAGAAATGTAGAGTATTACACCGTTTCTTGAATTTTTCGAAATCTTATAATTTTTTACGATGCAGTCAACAAATTGTGCGAATTTTATAAAATTTACGACAGTCTGGAGAATTATCCCAATGCTGGTTAATTTTCTTTATATTTAAACAATGATAATCGAAAAGAATTCATTGAAATAAGTGCAACTTATATTAACAATTCATCGTAATTTTGCAATACTTCCGAGTTTTTTAAATTTGTTTGTAAAAAAAATGAAAACCATACACTTCCAAAATATATGATTATGATAGTCTACTTCTAAAATTATCGACTATTTAAAAATTTGCAGTTTATCAATTTTTTCGAAATCTTGAATTTGGAAATTTCTACAAACTATTCAAAGATTGAGGTTTCACTAGAATAATAAGAATATTTAGACATTTAATTTGATGAAAATATAAATTTTTGGTTATATTTTATATAAAAAAAAAAAATTCATAAAAATTTGTGGAACTCATAATAATAATTCTTCGTAATTTTTCAATACTTCCAAGTGTTTAACATTTTTTTATAAAATAATTATACTATACCTGCACTTTCCTGAAATATATTATAATTATGAGAATTTACAAAACTTATATGTGACTTGGAATCAGGAAATAGGGTTTGAGAGCAAAAGCCGTAAGGCCTACATTTACCCAGAGCGTAAAGGTAATATGAGCTTTACGGCTTTTCCTCTCAAACCTTATTTCCTCATTCCACGTCAAATATTGTCTACTTGTGAATTTATCGACTATTTGAAAAATTTTCAGTTTTTATTTTTTTCAAAATTTTGAACATAATACAAACTTTTCAAAGATTAAAGTTACACTAACATAATAAGAAAATTTGGACATTCTATTAGATGGACATAAAAATCTTTGATTATATTATATATAATCGAAAAAATCTCAAGAAAATTCGTGGAACTCATAATAATAATTTTTCGTAATTTTTCAAAACTTCAAAGTTTTTTACATCTTTTCATGAAATAATTATCACCCATACACTATCCCAAAATATATTGTTATTATCAGAATTCACAAAACTTATATTGTCTACTTGTAAAATTATCGACTATTTGAAAAATTTTCAGTTTTAAATTTGTTCAAAATTTTGAACATATTACAAACTGTTCAAAGATTAAAGTTAGACTGAAATAATAAGAAAATTTGGACATTCTATTAAATAGATATAAAAATCGTTGACTATATTGTATATAATGAAAAAAATTGATTTAAATCCGTGAAATTCATAATGATAATTTTTCGTAATTTTTCAATATTTCCAATCTTTCAAAATTTTTCCATAAAATTAAAAAGAACCATACACTTTTCCAAAATATATTATGACCTCATTATATAAAACTCGAATTATCTACTTTCAAAATTATCGACTATTAAGAAAATTGTCAGTTTGAAAATTTTTCGAAAATTTTTAAATTTTAAGTATAATACAAACTATCCGAAGATTTGAGTTAGACTTAAATAATATGAAAATTGGGACATTACATTAAATGGACATAAAAATCTTTGGTCCCTACGGTTTGGATATTGTGGTATCCTACCTTTCGAGTTAGTTACTGATGTTTTAACCACTCAAAAATTATTTACGAACAATAAACATGCGATGACATGCTTATAAAAAAGCAATGTATGTTCCATATGTAATTTACATTTAGACGATTTAAAAAGTCCATAAAACTGGACAATTTTATTTAAAGAACACTTACATTCAAAAAAATTTCGATTTTCAGTTATGTAACCCGTTAAAACTTCCATATTCACTCGAAAAACTGAGAAAACGTACAAATAAAATTCTCGCAGAATCTCATATCGATTTTCTGCGCTGCGCCAAAGGTACGTCTTGTCAAGCAACAATCACTTCTCAAATCGATTTCTATTGCACGAGGAAATGCGAGATACGTGCGAGAAAAATGAAATTCATGCCTCGGAAATTGCGATCAGCGAAATAGATACGGCGGAATTTCAGCGCTGCCACGGCTGAGTTTAAGTGAACAGCACGATGGGGAATATTCTAGAGCTCATTACTAGCACTTAAATCTCAAATCGCATTTCCGATGCTTTTTGTGGCACGAAATGAAGGCGAGATCTCCGAGTGCTATCGATTTTTAAATTCTTGCAGGAAAAATTATGGATGAAAATCGTGTTCTTTGTGAAAAATGTACAAAATGCTATTAAGGTGAAATCAATACCTTTAAAGTTCTTCCAAGTCAAAAAAATTATTGAAATAGTGCAGGGGAGTAGGCACAAAAAATTTATGTCATGGGTTTTTCTAAAGGAAACATTTTAAGAAGTTTCATTGTTTTTATTGTTTAGTTATGTGGTAAGAGTAGGATTTTTTAAGTTCTTATTCAATGCATGTAATGAAGTATTAGAATATATTTTTCAATATTTTAATAACACAAAAAAAGGAATAAACTTTTCAGTTCGTTGCGAAACGTGAAGATTTCGGAATTTTCTCTCCTATGGCCGTGATACAAATATAGTAATTTATCACAGCATCTAATACTTTTCGGGGCATCTGCGCAACCGATCAAGTAATGGAACACGTCTGGAACAAAGCGACTCGCATTTGTCTTTCCATGCCTTTACACGCCAAGTCTTGCAAATCCTTCGACAATGAAACGCGCTTATGCCATATCGAGGGTCTGGGCCAGGCTTCCTTCTCAGTTGCCTGAATAATTTTTGCAGATTGCCCCCATATGTATGAGTGCCCTCGCTGAATCCACAACTAGCCCCGGAAATAGTGCCGTTTTTTACCCCTCGAGGTTTCAGTTCTTATTATCCTTCCGTTCTCACTTGGCTTCTTTTTTCCGGTCTCACTTTATCCCGGAAAAACTCGAGCCAATGCGCTTCATTGCCGAAAGATTCTCGGTTTCACGAAAAATTCCCTTGGTAAATTGAATGAATAAGAGATTGAATAAAGTTCAAAAACTGATAACTTCAGTTTACTCCACGAGTTTTTATTTTCCTCGAGGATCAGCTTATATAAAGCTCGTTTGGGGGAATTTAGGAGATGTAATAACTGAAACATAAACTTGCTTGATGAAGTTGCTACTTCCAAAATTGAAGGGTCATTCGAATTGAGCAACAACTGTTTGGGCGAGGTTATGTCTATCACTAAGCTAATGGTGGTAGCATTTACTTACGACCTTCGAATGTCGACAATGGTGAGCTTTTACTGTTGGCCCAATCATGGGGTTATTCGCTTAACTGGGGTCTGCTTTTGATGGTGACATTAATAGCAATTGCGGTTATTTTGACAGTGACGGAATGGCTTTGTTTAATGCGAGGAAATTTTGGAACGAATAACTAGTTCGAGAACTTTTTATTGGTCCATTCTCGGTTGTTTTGAATTTTATTTAGTATGCAGGTTTTATAGTATGTTAATGACAATTTATTGTACCTTGTTATTTATCGAAACTTCTCGACAAAATATGTATAGTGTTTTTGCGAGATTAAATTTTATAACCTACATATAAAATACAAAATAGGTAGCTGAAACTCATAGAGGTTAACAATGTAATTTGGAGTTGTAATTCAAAAGTATTGCTAGATATGAAAAATGTAAAACTGATGATGAAAAAAAATTATTTTCATCGTGATAGAAATTTCAATAAAAATTATTGAACTTGAAAAAAAAAATTGAACAGCATAAATGTTATAAATTATACATTGCTTATTTTTAAGAATTGAAATGAATCTCAAAATTTGAAAAAACTGTTAATTATTATAATAGGTTACTTTTCATCAATTAAGATATTCAAAAATTCCCCTTTTAATTCTCTGGATGACAAAGTTTTCGTCAAAGACGAAACAAAAAAAAGATGTACCATGCAAATTTATATTTATGAATGTATTTTTTGATAAAATCAAAATTCATTTAAAGAAAAAATTATACGTTGTCACGTAAAAAATTGAACATTACAACGTAATTGTCAGAATATGATATTCAGTTATCTTCTAAACATAACATTTTCAAAATAAATGTCGTTTGTCATAGTATCGACTAGACTTAAAAAAGTTAGACATGATCTGAACGAAAACTTTCAGAAAAACAAGATTATTTTTGTCCATCTATTTTTCATCGTGCTTGTTCCATAATTATAAAATAAATTGCAGTTTTTGAAAATCAACTGATTCAAACAAAAACTTTTTATGATTTCAGGTAGAAATAATCACTACTGTCCGTCCAAACGCTAATCTGCATCACTTGCCCCCAGAACTTCAATGATCGTTAAGAGTAAGAGACACACACAATAAACTGTGGAACGTGGATTTCGACAAAACTTATTACTTTTCTTGTATTTGTGCTGGAAAAGTTCGTACATAAAGTATTTCAGTTAAAAAGCTACTGGTTAAATATCAAAAATAAGCTAGAAAAATTCTGTTTCATAATACTGATTTTAACTACAGTGACTTGTACTTTACAAAAATCAAGTATCAGTACATTATATACATATTTGATAATGTACAACTCTGGAATTTGAAATTCATTCAATTTCTACACTCAAAAACTTTTAAATTCAAAATTTAATTATCAAAACCAGATCGTCAATGATCAGGAATCTTAAAATCCCTAAAAAAATTTTTCCGAATATTTTGGGAATATATAAAATAACTGTATTTTATGCTATTCACACTTTTTCGTATTTTCGGTATTCTTTTAAATTTCTTGGATTTCTACAGTTGCTTTTACAGATTTGTAAAAATCAATGCTTGATTATTGAAATTTTCAACAATTTTCAGTTACTAGTATTTTCATAAATTTCTAATATATTCGTCGATTGTTATATGAATTTCTAGAATTTGATGCTCTATAATTCTTGTATCAATAATTTTTCGTTTTTTCAAATATGTCTGGAAAAAAAATATATCCGTAGAATTTTAACATTTTATAGATTTTTTTCTCCTTCCGCACTTTTTGAAGTTTTCATTAGATTTTGTTGCGTTTTATAATATTTTTATAGACTTCTAGTATTTATATAGATTTCCTATTACGTTTTTTTCAAATCCGATTGTCTGGAATTCCAAGTTTTATGGATCGTATGTATTTTTTCACATTTCAGACAACAGTAATTTAAATTCGTTCAGTATTTCTTTAGTTTATTGAAATTTCGAAACTTTTTGGTATTTTTATATATTTTTCTAATCGAATTGTTTAAATACACTGCTACAGAGTTCATGATTTTTCAATTATGCAAATTTTTTTATATTATCTTTTTTATCAATGACTTAGTCGAAACAATTCCTTGAATTTTTTTTTCAACGTTATCCTAGCCAAGCATTTTTAACAATTTCTTTTTCAAACATGAATGCTCTTATTTTTTAGTTATAAAAATTAAGAATTTCGAATCCTATTTAAATTTATGCACTAACAAAAACGATTTGTTACGTACTCTAGATTTCAGTAAGTACATTTTCGATAATTTTCAACCATTTTTATGATTTTTCTTCGCATTTTTTGTATTCCTTCATTTTTTAAAATTGTATTTTATAAGCTAACGCATCATTTTTTTACTGTTCGCATTTTATTGAATTTCAAAATTGATTATTCCTTTTTTTTATTTCACATAAACAAATATTATATTATATACAAAACGTCACAGATCGTCAAAATATTTCGAAAACCATTCATTTCCAGTTACCTCTGCTCATAACCATTCAAGCGTAATTTTTCACTCACATACTCTACAACTCAATCAGAACTCAAGTCCCAAGTTTTGTCAAAATCCGCGTTCCACCACTCAAACCCTACCCCAGTAAAAAAACGGGATAGGTGTATATAAAAACCACAGGTCGAAGGGAGAAAGAAGTGTAGGAAAAGAGAGTTCATAAGTTGGTAATTTGAGTCGTGGGACACGTACGCGGACCCAGATCTTTGCGGTGTCGAAATAAATCAGGCACCTACGTCCCCCCCCCTTTTCCGTACTCAAGCCCTTACCGAACCCTCGAGACTCAACGCGGTTATTTATTCGAGAATTACCGTCGCTTATAATAAGCCCCTCTTTATTCCCGAGCGTCGCGGCCTGGCAGGCCGCGGTGGAACAGATTTTCAGCGTGATTTAATGGAGTCTCCTACGTGAAAATACAACGAGCGGGCGCGCCCAACGACGTCAAAACGACCACGGGAGGACCCATCGATTATGCCGTATTCTCCACCCACGAACCACTCTACCACGTGCTTTTAATTTTTCTCTTTCCCTTTTTTTCCCTCCCTCCGAACGCGTAATTATTCTCCGCTCCAAGATTTATTTCAATTTCCAGGCGGCAAATTTTTTTATCTCCCTCGTTTCTGGGATACAGAAGAGTTGATAAATTAATAATCCAAGGTTAGAAAAACGCAACAAACGTATAACGCTGGGAATTGATTCTCGGCGTCATTGGAAAGCGCGTTATCAAATGAATCATCAGTTAATGCATGAAATTCGACTCCGACAAATCATCGGCATCGGGGCATGGCAATGTTTTGTTAAACAAACGACAGCGCGGACGGCACGTATTTATTCTGCAAATTATAATCAGAGCCGATCATGGCCAGCGGATTTCGCAATATCGCTGGCGCGCTGCGCGTATAAATCGACTGCGTACCCTGGCAAAAGAGCAACCGCCGCCGGGCATTTCCGCGTTTTGTTACGATCGCAGCTAGGGCAAATAGCCCCCCTCTCTTCCTGATATTGATGGCTTCATTTATTATTTCTCCAGTTTTCGTATTATCATCGTTCCATACTATTCCGACAGATTAATAACTTCCGGACCGAAATGCTCGGGTTATTACGCGCTGTCGCTGTAGTCATTGGTGAATCCGTTAGGTTTTTGCTGTTTTTACTATTGCAACGTTCGAGTTATGTGAGGAAGGTTACGGATTGTAAGTTTTGGAAATGAGGAATTGTAAATTTATCAGAAGATTTGAGATGGACTCACATTACAGACCAAGATAAACAATTGAAAGATACATATTATAGGTTGAAACTCCTCATGACACTTGGATAAGATATATTTTTATTTTATGTGAAAATGAAAACAAAAACGAATGGTTTCGGAAAAATTCTCTATTGTAATTACTTAAAAATAACAATAGTTTTGGCTTAAAAAAAATTTTTTCTCAAACACATTTCTAGTTATATATGTTTTGCAGGGATTATGTAATAAAAAATTGAAAAATTTTTGGAACCTTGTGGATGATGAAGAAGAATTATTAATAATGATTTTCGAATTTCGAATGAATATTGTGTGCTTTATTGTCACACTTAAATAAAAATAAAAATATTGGCTTGCCATTACAATATAAATAAATACGGAACTATAAATAAATGAAATAAAGATAAATTGGTACTTTTATTAATATATCGGTATAAATTATATACATATTGTAATATACGTATATATTGTGTTAAACTGTATTTATTACTCAATGGACAATAAAGAAATATTGAAATTAACGAAAATACTTAAAATCTAAAAATTCAGATCCCGTATCATCAGATCTTAAGAATCTGTATATATAGAAATGAAAATACAAGGAAATTGTATGAATTGTACAAATACTAAAAAAATGAAAATAAGATTGTTAATATGTATAAACGTTACTGTTTAATGAACAATCAGTCTGAATATTCAGAATCTTCGATTTTCAATGCTATAACATCAAATTCTAGAAATTTATAAAAATACCAGAAATTACTACAAAATATTATAAATTATTAACGTGTAAAAAAAAAATTACAAAAACTCAATGAAACTTTTTACAAAAATCAGAAAACCTTCCAAGTTGTATGATCACTAAAGAATTTTAAAAAACTAACAGTATCTTGAAAAAAATTCAAGCCTCACTAATTTAGAAATTAATGAAACAAAATTCTATTCAATTTTCAATACTATAACATCAAATTCTAGAAACTTATGAACATACCAGAAATAACTGCAAAATATAATAAATGAAAAACGTGTAAAACGAAAATTCTAGAAATTGCAATAAAACGTATAAAAATATCAGAACACCCTTCAAGTTGTAAAAATATCAAAAATTTTAAAAAATCATTTCCAAAAAATTCCAGCCTCAGTAACTTGAAAATTCATAAAACAAAATTCTATTCAATTTTCAATGCTTTAACATCAAATGCTAAAAATTTATAATAATACCAGAAAATACTACAAAATATTATAAATTTATAACATGTAAAACCAAACTTCTAAAAATCTCAATGAAACTTTTAAAAATATTAGAAAACCCTCTAAGTTGTATAAATACCAAAAAATTTTGACTAACTAACAGTATCTTAAAAACAATTCAAGCCTAAGTAACTTGAAAATTAAAAAAAAACAAATTCTATTCAATTATTAGTGCTATAACATCAAATTCTAGAAATCAATAAAAATACTAGCAATTACAACAAAATATTATTTATTTATAATATATGACATGTAAATTCTAGAAATCTCAAAAAAACTCATAACAATACCAGAAAACCCTTTAAGTTCTATAAATACAAAATAATGATGAAAAACCTACAGTATCAGAAAAAATCCAAGCCTCAATAACTTGAAAATTGAAAAAAAATGTTATTCAATTTTCAATGCTTTAATATCAATTCTAAAAATTTTGAAAATTATATAAATTGCTACAAAATATCATAAATTATAATGTATAAAACGAAAATTCTAGAAATATCAATAGAACTCATAGCAATATCAGAAAACTCTGAAAGTTGTATAATTACCATAGAGTTTTAAGAAACACTAACATTATGTTTTGAAAAATTCAAGCCTCATTAATTTAAAAATTACAAAAACCGAATTTCATCACATTCACTACGTACATGAAAAAGGCACATAAAAAAAAGATTTGCTGTACCAGCAAAAAAATTAGCTGTTTCAACAAAACTTGACACAATGAATTTTTTTGCGGCAGTAGCTTATTTTCCTATTGACTCAACAAATATTTTTTTCTTTCAGAGCCCAATCATCATGCATTAAATTCCATTGCATGGTAATTTTTCTCTAGTAAAAAAAAATATTTCTTAAGGCAACAAAAAAAAGTTACTGCTGCAAAAAATTTTCTTGTATCAGTTCCTGTTAAAACAGCACATCTTTTTGTTGACACAGCAAATTCTTTTTTCCCTTATACGACTGTGTGCCAAAAACTTACTAATTAATTTTACAAAAAGTTGAAAAATCGTAATTCATTAAATCCAATAGCAAATACATTGTTCCAAAAAACCCCTCGCGAAAATTTTTTCTGCCCACATCGGTTTCTACACTATTGAAAATTTTTGTCTTGAACTTAAGAAAAACTGTATATTACCCATTGCACATACCCTGTATAAATAATGTATTAAAAGTATATCAAATATACATACGCTTATATAACTTCAATATACAGGTGTCTTTAATTTAAAACATCATGTGTGTTCGTAATTGTACATGAAATAAATATATATTTACATTAAACCTGTGCATTAATTCAATTCATAATTGTGAATTTAATTAATTACATTAGTATATAAAAATCATAAAAAAAATATTTGAATTTAAAGACACATTTTAAATTCTATGTGTAAAAAATGTATAAAAATCAAGTAGGTAATGTGTATTTTACTCATGTTACAAATATCTAGTTTCTAAAATTTCAGGTACATTTTAATACATCAATTATAAAAAGTGCATTAAACTCAAGTAGGTGTCTTTAAATTATACATTTTTCTGACGTATTTACCTAATGTACGTTTCAAATAGCTGGCTTTTGAAATATCATACATTTTAATACTTTTTGAATAGAAAGTGTACAAAAATTTAAGAAAATTCTTACCAGTCTAGCTCTTTGTTTCTTTTTCCCATATCTACGAACAATCCTTAGTCCAAACCGACAGAGCGTGATCACGCATCGAATCTCTTTGGCGATAACTACGAGCACTGGGTAATATATCCAGTACAGTCAACCCCCCTCCCCAACCCCCTCTTCATGATCGCCGAGAACACCTTCCTGATGTCACTGGTGCGCGGCCATTGTACAGAGCTTTGTTCGAACAGTGACAGGATCACATTAATCTGCCCCTCACCCATTTTGCATGCTCTCTACGCTACCATACGACCTGCTATCTCTTTTTACCACCCGATATCGTCTCCTCTCGCTCTAACCTATCACATCGAGTGATCTATTTCCTATCGGTCTTCGTCCGACTTTGCTGCGAGCCTCTGATTCAAGAAATGCCGATACGACTCAATCGCGAATGAAAAATGTCTCGAAATAACCGATGAAAATAGTTTGATCATTGTTTCAACTTGGTCTGGAGTGTATTCAAACTCATATACAGTGGCAGAACAATGCGCTTAAATCGTAAACACCACTAATCTTGGGAAATCCCGGAACAGGCTGCAAGGGCGTAATCCGCACTAAAGTCAGATTTCGGGTGAGCTCGCGTTTGTGCACACCAAGCTCTTTCCTTGTTTAAGCGCGTATGTTCAAGTACCCTTGTTTGCGATCGCACACGTTCAAATGTAAATGCTGTTGAATGACTCACGGGTACATTTCGCTATGGAATAGCTCTGTTTTCTACGCGAGTGAGCGTGAATGCGTTTCTTTGTGATCATCGACTGAAACTGCGGTGTCACAAGTGTAATTGCCCTGAAAAGTTTCTTCAAAGAATAGTTTAAATAAGAAATAATTCATGCAGAAACAATGAAATTATTGAAAATGTGGAAAAACACCATTTATAAATTAGATATAATTTGCTTTGGATGTGATTACGTTAACGTTTCGGCGTTAACTTGATTTTAGAGTTTGATGGATCCGCATCCTTGGCAATTTTGTGAGGGCGCGAGCGTTTTCTTTCATACGCGAATAAAGCAAAAGCCATTTTTACGGCCTTTTTTATCGATATTGCGACGGAGCGAAATAGTACCACGCATTGTTCGTAAAATGCTTTATTATTTCTGAGTACTAAGGATTTTTATACGCTATAAAGCGCGCGCGACCGCGAGCGATAAAGTTGACAAAGTCGCAAGTGGATGTTTTGAGTTTCGAGGCTTTAGTTGGTGTATCGATTTATTACATATTTCTGGGAAATTCGGAAAAGTTTTTTTTCAATTCGATGAATGGCTAAAATTATCGGAAGAATTTTAATGAACATCAAAGAGTTTTTCTATAATAAAAAACTATTGTTGTGTTACTTATACTGAAAAATCGATTTAGTTCACTTGCATAAATTTTTATTTCAGACAACACATTTTATTGGAGTGTAACAAATCATATTCAAGTCAAAAAATTTACGTTTTTGCCAACTTGAATTTTTCGTCTGACTTAAAATTTATTAAAGTGAACTAAGCGTTTGGTTGAGAGAACCAAATTGGTTTTTCAGTGTAGAATAATAAAGTGACAGCAAAAGAGTCGTGAAAACATTTGCTTCGAACCAAATAAATGTTAAACTGATTTTATTATTGAATGATATAATATTTTATAATTTTCTTTGAGGACAAACTTCTGGAAAAGGCCTGATTTTGCTCATATGAGAATTTTCAAAATCGACGTCAATTATTTTTGGATCAAAATACATTTAGATCTAGAGAAACCAACCTGAGTTTTTTTTCCTAAATAACATTTTTAGAAAAAAAATGCAAGAAAAAACATCATACTATAGATTTAATTTGGCAAGATAGAAAAATCAAATGACATACAGATGAAAAAAATTTTTTTTCAAAGAGACTAGAGTGCATTGTGAAATATTTTGATCAAATAATCATGGTTTTTTCTTTTCCATTTATCACTCGTTTAAAAAACATGAAAATCACGATATAAAAAATACGAAAAATTTCTAAAAACAATTTTTTTTTTGAAGCAAAATTAATTGATTTCATAACTTGAATTTCAAAAATCAAGGAAAATCTTCCAAGAATCAAGAATTCTGAAATTAAAATTATTAATTTCAATATTCAATACAAAAAACCTGATTAAAATTTACTTACATGATTTTCAGTCGAATTTTGGTGTCTAGAACTCTATTCATGGATTCTAATATAATTCTACAATAAATAATAACTTTTATGTCTCTGAAGTTGAAAAAGTTTAAAAATAAAAGAAAAAATAAACGAAAATTTCTATGATTTATCGTCATATGATTATTTTGAAATTTTGATATTTAACACATTATATTGTACGTTGATGATAATTTTCAATTTTAATCATAGGTGGAAATGAAAAATAATTTTTTTTTGTTTTCGTTTACTTCATGAAAGTTTTGTACTTCAGGTACATAAATTTTTTCATTAGTTATCTAAGACGTGCAAAAATTTAAAATTAAAATTCTGAACGTGAATTATTTACAATCTTTTCCTTGAAAGAAAAAGAAATTTCATCTTCTAAATAAGATTTCATTTCACAATAAATCAATAATTAAAATAAAAATTCCTGGTCTCTTTGGAGTGTAATGATATTCATTTTCAAATATTTATATATTAAGCCGAGATTCGAACCCCCCCCCCCCAAATGTAAATAAATTTAATTGAACACTAATGACAGACTCTTTAAATAATCATTATCTTTCTAAAACTGCAAGCTCATAAAAGCACCTGCAAATTCCACCCGAATTCCGCGTAGATTTAGCAGAGCTCGAGCTTTTCACCCCCTCAGATATAAGTTTCACGAGCTTATCATCAGATGGCGCGAAAGCTCCTTTTCCGGGAAATAGTGAAAACCCAATGTCGATAAGGTAGAATATTCAACTCAAGGGGTTGAAATGCTCTACATACGGAATCAATAGATTTCCAAGTACGCAGTGCATGGAAAAGAGGTTGAGTATGGATTGTGCGTTTCCGGTGCTTTTTTTTCAGATTTCAGAAAGATTATTTCGCGTCTTGACAAGTTGGTAAGCGTGACTGCGTGCGATAGGATCTTGATAGCGCCGACCGCGATAAAGTATCTTGCGTTTCGTTCGCGTTTTATTTTTAATAAGTGTAAAATAACAGGTGAACGTGCTCGAGGTTGTCTGGGGTTACTGGCGCTCATGCACAAATGTTTTTTTTAATTTCATGACAAAAGTAAAGTAATCAATACTTAAAAAAAGCACTCAAAAAGACTTGAGTTGAAGGCTTGGTGTCGATTGTGCACAAGTTTATGGTGCACATTTTATTGTGCACACATTTATTGTGCACAAGTTGATGGTGCACACATTTATTGTGCACAAGTTGATGGTGCACACATTTATTGTGCACAAGTTGATGGTGCACATTTTATTGTGCACAAGTTTATGGTGCACGTTATATTGTGCACTAAAAATTGAAAAAAAATGAATGTGCACCATAAACTTGTGCACAATCGACACCAAGCCGAGTTGAAGAGCTCTGATATTTCTTTTGATTCGAAATATACCAGGGAAATATGGTTAGATACTAGGTCAAGTAAAATGTTTTTTTTTTACTTTCCCTCGCCTGGGGTTGACGCCATATCCCTTTGACCTCAAAGCTTCCACAATCTCCTGACGAACATTAACGTTTATAAATAACGGCGCGGAAACAATCCAGCCGAGCGCGCTTGCTTATAATTAATTCACAACGTGACTGTCAGTTGTGATCCTGATACGATTATGATTAGGGAAGTAGATTCGTGCTAACGTGACTGGGAAATTATCTACTAGTATTGTTTTGTTCCGAGTAGCAATAGTTTTTGAGTTCGTGTTATTCTAGATGCAATCATCGCGGGTGGTGGTGTTGAAATTCATTAGTAAATCATGGTATTCCGTCGGAGTCGGATATACAAAGGAGTTGTAAGAGTTCGGAAAATTTTTAGTTTAAATTGTATTCAATTTTTTTATATTGAAGTGCATTTTTACATCAGTGGGATGTTATGATAATTCTTTCAAGTTTTTTGTCTTATGTTCGGCTTGGTGTCGATTGTGCACAAGTTTATAGTGCTCATTCATTTTTGTTCAATGTTTAGTGCACAATGAAATGTGCACCATAAACTTGTGCACAATAAGATGTGTACCATAAGTCTGTGCACAATATAATGTGCACCATAAACTTGTGCACAATAAATGTGTGCACAATATAATGTGCACCATAAGTTTGTGCACAATATAACGTGCACCATAAACTTGTGTACAATATAATGTGCACCATAAACTTGTGCACAATTAAATGTGCACCATAAACTTGTGCACAATAAATGTGTGCACAATGAAATGTGCACTATAAACTTGTGCACAAAAAATGTGTGCACAATAAGATGTGCACCTTATGTTCATTTTAAAAAATGTGCAATTGAATCTGAATTTTGGGGGGTTTTTCAACTTCAAATAAATAAAAATAAAATATCAACTTCGAGTGACGGCAAAAGCATGAAGTAGTTATTTACAATTCTCAAAGCAACGAAAAAATACGTGCAACACGAGTTCAAGTCTAAAAGGCAAATCAAGTATAATGTTTGTACAGTGACGACAAGATTTTCTTTGTTCTTGCTTTTTACGCGACGAGAATCGCGTGAGCTGCACGCCATTTACACGCGGTGGCACCCCAAAAAAGAGTATCACATGGCGTGTGATAAGCATCGAGCCCATTCTTTCGCGTTGTCACTAAACGCCCTCTCGCAGGCTATTATGAAATGGGATTGCAAAAAGAAGAAAAATTCATGAAATAATGTAAAAACCCAACTTTTACGTGACTCATTTGATGTGCCATATTTCTTATGCATTCTTTCACTTTCCCCAGTTTATTGTTACCTCAGCAAAGCTTTCATACTACGTTACCTCTTTTCAATTTAACTTTGTAATCGTAAAACACCCTTTTAGACGATGTTTTTGATGTGATATTTAGATTTATATTGACAAAAATGCAATTTTCAATTATTTTTTATTTGGTTGCAAAGTATATAATGGAAAAAAAAGAATGATATTGGAAAACTTTTTCTTATCAAGGTTTGTTTTCTGTGTAAACTCGTGTAATCCATGCATGAAAAATAATCAGGTATTTACATTGCTCTCATGAATCATGAAAACACTTTCTGAATACTCGCAGAAAATCTACCTGTCTCAAGAACCACGGAAATAATGTTATGAAAGTGAAATTTTCGATCAAGGAGCTCCGAGTACAATATAGAAGAGCTTCAAGAAGGCGGAAAATGAAACGCGATAAAAATGCAAAAATGTATGAGATCAGTCGACGTATCGCATAAATAAAGAATAGGATACTTGCTTTTCCGCCGCGAGAACTGATGCTTATCGTCCAAAATAATTGCATGGGAGAGAAAAAGCGTTAACAACTCATAAATAAATTCCAATGTAAATGAGGTTTCGATTTTTTTGATATATGAACAAAGTTCGATTATGTTCAATTGTTTTTATCTAAAATACTGTGACTTTTCTATCAGTTCACAAAACGATTTCAGCTTGTTCACGCTCACTCGATCGAAGTTAGAGAAACTTTTTGGCGAACTTGTTCATGCAAGTTTAATGCTAAAACATTTCCATGGGCACATCAATTCCACAAAACCGCGAGTAAAGTGAACGTATATATTTTGATGCACATCGTAACAAGCTGTTAATACCTGGTTTTGCGAAGATCACCGTTTTATGGTCACGCTGGACTGACTACGTGGATTTTGGTTTCCCGTCAATTTTCTCGCTCTACAGAATCACCTTTCGAAAATTGGGAGGTACGGTAAATGAACGTATAAATGGTTGAATAGAATAGTTGATTACTTTGTGTTTCAGAGAGTACTCAAAGCCTCAAATGACTTTTAGTTTGATACCTTTGATCTACTAGATTACTTTAGTGATGATATATTATTTAAAATTGCCGTAATAAAATTGTTGACTCAATAGTGACGATGATTTTAACAGTAGGGAACTGTTTGAAATTTGTTTTTTTCCAAATTTTGAAACATAAATATTTCAACAACGATTCCTTCTTTTTTGTAATTCCACAGTTATTTAACTCTATGTTTTTAATTTTTTTTTATTTGTACTTTGATAACTACAAATTGATGATAAATAGATTTAAGAACGAAAAATTTTTTTTCGAAGATATTTTTCGTAATTACGCAGAAAAGTTAATTACACTAATTTTTTTAATTTAGGATAACATTTTTGGAATTGGTACACTATAATTCAAAAATTTGAATTTTCCAAGTTTTTGCAGGTTAATATTTTATTTTGTAACATGGGACAACAAATTCAAAATCTGTTAAATTCAATCATTTTCAAAATTTGCAATTTCAGTATTGTTTGTCCTTCATAAATGTGTTATTCCAAATTGCTTTATTAAGTGACACTATGATTACAGTATTAATACTTTAAAAATTATGTAATGCCGTTTTTAACTTTAAATTCCAAAATCCAAAGTTTAAATTACATTAGTTCATGGAATTTCACATCAAAAATCATGTTTGATTCCAATTTTAGAAATATAATAACCTTTTGAATAATATGCAATGAAATTTTTTATTTTTTAACTTACGAGTAGTTTTTTAAATGGAAAAGATTAAGATTCAAAATTTTTTTGCAGACAATTTCAATTATTTTCTTTATTTTAAATGAAATTATTCTATTTAAAAATGATTTTAATAAAAGAAGTCCTTTAATTACAAAGAATTAGAATCCTGCATAAGTTCAATTTTCAAATTATGTTTATGCCGTTCACTGTTCAATATTTTGGAATATCTTAAAATTGATTTTACACAAGTAAAAGAATAAATTTTCGGAAATTGAGGTTTCCAAAAATTTATGTTAAAAAATTTCTCAACTCGGATTTGATAACTGCTGCATTATGAAATATTATATTTAAGGTTGCTGATATCAGACAAATAATGATTGAGAGTTTTTTTGGTTCAAAAATGAATTATACTGTAAATGGTAGTTGATGCAAAAATTCAATTGTTTTTGTAAATTCAACTGTTTAACTACAATGTTCTTGATTTTGCATTATCGAAATTCCTGCGAGTTTTCTTAATTTTTCGATGATTGTTTATGCTGCAGGGATTTGAAAAATTTCGAATGGGAATTCTGAGTCCAAGTAAAGATCGATATCTATAATTGAAAAAAACTCAAAATAATTTCGAAATCCGAAACTAAAAATTTAAAAAATCTGATGTTTTTGAAAATATATGGACAAAAATGTTCAAGTTCAGACTTGAACACTTCTGCGTTAATAAATTTCATATCTCGATTGTTATTTCCAAAAAAAAATGTTCAAGAGTTTTTTTTTTTTTTTTTTTTTTTTTTTTTTTTTTTTTTTTTTTTTTTTTTTTTTTTATTTTTTTTATTTTTTTTTTTTTTTTTTAGAATGTCTGAAATTTTGCAGTATCGAAATCCACAGTTAGAATATTTTGTATTTTCTGAATGATAGTTTCTAATTTCTGAAATTCAAAAAATTAGGAATCTGAATCCTGAGT
Source organism: Platygaster orseoliae (assembly GCA_030522825.1). Taxonomy (NCBI): domain Eukaryota; kingdom Metazoa; phylum Arthropoda; class Insecta; order Hymenoptera; family Platygastridae; genus Platygaster; species Platygaster orseoliae. The sequence goes on from JAPYZL010184341.1 coordinate 19,417, forward strand.
TCACATAAATATCGATAACTGTAACACTGAAAAAATTGAATAAATTCCTTATTTTTGAACTTAGATCTTGGGTGATCTGAATTTAAATTTTTCTTAGTTTCATTGTTAATTTTGGTTAAAAAATCAACTTTAATGTAAATAGATTTTTCTCAAATTTAATTTATAAAATAAAATGATTATCAATTTATTATGTACAATAATGTACAATAATAAAATATTTTTATCATTATCTATATTACATTAAATGCGCATATTAAATTTACAATAATATTGAAAAAACTTTTTTTAACAACTATGACCTAAATTTTGCATAAATAAAATCTAAGAATCGAGTATTTTGTAATTGTAAATGATCGTTTCTGATTCTTGGGATTTGAAAAATCATGAGTTGAAATCAAGAGTTCACATAAATATCGATAATATAAATTCAAAAAAAATCGAATTATATTATTTCTCAATTTTTTTTAAGTCTAAGAGTTGGAAAATGAACTGTACTATAAAAAGTAGATAATAGAAAAAATCGATTTTTTTAAAATTAATTTCTTCATCAACATCAATGTATTCAATTTTGCATTATTAAAATCTACAGTTCGAATATTTTTTAATTAAAAAAAACAAAATTCAAATCCCGAGTGAAAATCCCTTATCGATAACAGTAACTCGAAAAAATTCAAAATTATGATGAATTTCAAAACTCCGTTCAAGCGTGATCTGAAATACAATTTTTTTGTCCTTTTCGCCACCTTTGCAAGAAAATTACATCCATAAAAAACACACACTTGAGGATTATCTAGAGCGTCGTTACTCAGTCCTATTTGATACTGTAAACTCTTGTGATAGCCACGTTCTCGCCAAAGTAGAAGTAATTTCTCCAGTACAAACAGTCTCGCTCCAATGAATTTATGGGAGGTTATAATCCAACGGCACAGAGTTCCTACGATCGAGAACCTCGCAAAACGATTCACACACATACGTTCACTTACCAACACTCGTAGAGCTTGAGCACACAACCTTTTAAATAGGATAGTATCATGTGCATGTGCTCACACTGCTCACATCTTATAATGATAATCAAGTATAATAACCTTAAAGGGTCTTACTCCTGAATCTTACATTATTTAACTCTCGTGCAAATATTTTTTGTAGAATCTCTAAGGAAACACAGCGAAATACTAAATTTCCATATTATTATCTCTGTAAATACATAAAATACTGCTATGGATTTCGTTATGTTACAGTACACATCATTTTCATCTGCTCATTCGTTGAGAAGAGCGAATTATTATTACCTTTTGATCTTTGTAATTTCAAACTTTTTTTTCATTCACTGAATTACCTTGTATTCCTGTTATTTGTTTCTGATTGTAAATTTACAATACTTTTAGGAATATCTTAACACATGAATGACGATATAAAGGAAACGTTACAAATCGAATATATGTAATTAATGTGGAATTTGTTTCATAATGAAAAAAATTTTATATACTGTCATATTTTGTTCTTCTTTGAATTGTTTATTTCAATAAAACTTGATTACATTTTAAAATAATGAATATAAAACTTTTTATACGCAATTGTTGAATTTCCAAAGGGGTAACCAACAAAGAATACACGCTATCTAACAACACAACATAAACTCAATTGTCGTTGCAATTTTCCATTCCCGGAAAATCACCGAGCTTTTCACGAAATCCTGCACATAATTAAAAATGTAATCCTAGCGCGTTTGGTATTTCAAGCTACGCAGTTTCCATACGAGGGGATCTTTGTGTTTAGCGCATGGAGTATTTGCGTGGAAACGTGATTACACCAAGTCGCGCCTCATTGGAATGCGAGAAGAGAAGGACAGACGTTAATGAATCACATCATTATGAATTATAACGCGCCCTGTTCCAGTGCGCGCTCTCTTACACTCGTTATTAATATCATGACTAAGAAAGGCTTTCCACTGTCGCGTGAAACACGCACAACTTTTTCGAACCAATGAACGTTCTTCGAGCTAGAAAAAAATGTAACAACTAATTTAACAAGGACCCTTATTGTTTGTGAAGAAAAATAATTAACTGTCGGTTGAAAATAAAAAAAAAATTGAAAATGAAAGATTTGATGCATTTGAATTGTAAAGAGAGTTTAGTTAAATCTAGGTCCAATGAATTTTCGTTAAATATTTTATGGTTTTGGTAATTTTTAATTCAAAAAAGTGATCGAAACAATTTGAAAAATAAGAAAAATTGTGATAAGTGAAGTAGGGACAGAAAATTTTTATGAAATGAGAAAAATATTATACATATAGTTTTGAAATTCTAAAAAGTAAAAAAACGTTGATTATTTTCAATATTGTCAATGATGTGAATCCGAAAAATCAGTTAAATTAAGCGGAATTAGATAATTATTGTGAATTCTTATTTTCTCTGAATTTATTCAAAATATGCATTGATCATGGTTTTTAGTTTCTCTAGAAACATCTAAGAAACGTCATAAGGATATTGAAACTCAGAGATTTTTCGATGAGTTCGAGAAAATTCTAATTACATTCAGAATGTTTTGAATGGTTTGAATATACTTTGAAATTTAAAAAATCAAATAAATCAAAAACACGTTGAATATTGCAAAGAATTGTGAAAAATTCAGGAAAATTCAAAGACTTCGTCAAATTTTGATGAACGATAACATATATTTTATGAGATTTGTTCATAATTATAAGTCTTCAAATAAGACGAAATAATTTTTTCTTGAAAAAAATCTAAAATACTCGAAAAGTATTGAAAATCACAAAAAATACTGAGGATTCCAAAAAATTTATTATACAATTTCTTTTGAAATAAAAAGCAAAGAAACAAAAATTTTTTTGATACGTTCAAGAAATTCTGATTTTATTTCATATGATACAAAATTTTTTCATATTCTTTAAAATTAGGAAAATTCAGTAACACAAAAACAAGTTGATAATCGAAAGAAATTGTCATTAATTATGGAAAATTCAAAGAATTTCTAAAATTTTAATCAATGTTGAAATATGTTTTAAATTTTATTCATGAATACTCGTTTTTAAAAAATGCAGGATAAAATTATATTTTCAATAAGTTATCCAAAATAATCGAAATAAAAATAATAATAAAAATAATAATAAAATAATAAAAATAAAAGGTGTTGAAAAACTGAAACAATTCTGAGAAGTTAGACAAATTTATTATACAATTTTTTTTATATAGTTATATAGTTGGCTAGAAAAGAGTAAATTATGAAATTCTGTAGATAAATTTGTAATTCATTATTAAATTACTATTGTGTTATAAAAATTATTTAAATATTTATCCCAAATTTTTCAGAAAAATTTTGTTCGCATTATAATTGAAATTTCCTAATTTTTAAAAATTTTAAAATAAAAACATTAAAAATTTGTAAGATGGTCAATTTTTTTTTTAAAAAACTTTTTAAAAAAATCTAAGAAAATTTGACATATTTTGAAACCAAGAAAATTTTTAATGAGTTCAACAAATTCCCATCACATTTATATTGTTTTTTTCAATGTAAATATACTCCAAGATTTGGGAAATTAAATACATTGAGAACAAGTTGAAAATTGCAAAAAATATAATTTATTTTTTAAAATTAAGAATTTATTTTCTAATCAAACAGCTAAGATAATCGAAAAGTATTGAAAAATACAAAAAACTTAAGTATTTTGACAAATTAATGATAAAATTGTTGAAGTTTATAACTATTCTTATTATGATTGAAATTTTTAAATTTTTAGAAATACACAAAATTCAAAAATTTGTTGTATTGTCAATAATTTTTCTAAAACCTTTTTTATTGACATTTGAGAAACGTCAAGAGTATTTTAAAGCCAAGAGTATTATTGACGAATTCAACTAATTCTTATTTACATTGAGAATTTTTTTGATAATTTAAGTATACTTCAAAATTTGAAAAATTGAATAAACCGAAAACACGCTTAAAATTGCATAAAATCGTCAATAACTTTTCAAAATTCAAAGAATTCCTGAATTTTCAACGAATGCTCATATATTTTGTAAATTTTATTCATAATTATATCTCAACGAATATAATTCGTTTGAAATTCAACTCTATTTTTATTTTTTTATTCAAATTTTATTATTTATCGAAAATGATTAATTTTTATTGCATCTACTTTCATTGCAATAAACAATTTCTATGTATCTACATTCGTTAAGGCCAGGTTCCTCCAAAAAAACGTGTGTGTTTTTTTAATTCCATTTATTGTTAAAAAAATATTTCAAAATTTAACTTTTTACACATAAAAGTACATATATTAAGCGACTTGAAAAAAAAATTTTTCATTTTTTTTTCATACTGGCGGTTCTGAAAACAGCTCATCCACTTTTTTAGTGGGTGTCACGATTTCTTGGAAACGAATCATCTGAAAACAAAAAGCAAAACAGTTTTTTTATTCTGTATCGAATTGGCTATGGTCTGCACTACAACCAAAAATATTCATTGTTATTTACAAAAGTTATAAACAAATAAAGGTTAAAAAAAAGGGTCAAAAATTAAAAAATTCGGTATTTTGTTTTTTTCTTGGTGGAAATGTTTCATTGTAGTTCAGACCATAGCCAATTCGATACAGAATATAAAACTGTTTCGCTTTTTGCTTTCAGATGATTCGTTTCCAAGAAAT
>JAPYZL010184343.1:0-14552 GCA_030522825.1 Platygaster orseoliae
GGTCAATTCGCTTTAATTTCGGCGAAAGTATGGCTCAAAGTCGAGTGAATTTTCCCATGTTACAGCATATGTTTCAATTTCTCCCGCCCGCCCTTAAAATAACTATTACTTGATGTAAAAAAAAAAATTAATAAATAAAAAAAACCTAGAGGAAACGACAAATGATTTTATAACATCTTCAAAATTAAACAAAACTCAAAATTCTTAATATTACTAACCCGAAAATAATTTTAATCCTGGCCTCAGAAGAATTTTTTCTGTAACGAAATTCTATTGATACATTGATCGAAATTTGAATTTTATAGTTTCGAGTTCTAAAAAACTTTAGAAATATTGAAAAATCCTTGAAATACCAGACATCCATTAATAATCAATAACTATGAATATATAATTTTCTGAAAAATTCTACAAACCTTGAATCCTGAAACATGTAGTTTTAAATATCTATGTAGAAATTCTTAAAAATATCAAGAAACTTTTTCGAATTTTCTAAATATTAAAAAAATAAGGCAAAAAAAAATGAAAAACACTGGAAATCTGTAATAAAGATAATGTTTACTGAAGAATCAATTGAAATACCCAAAATCTTTAAAATACTTGAAATCTGTCTTGAATGTATTTTTTCCAAGAATCCTCAAACATATTAAAATTTTATGGAACTTTGATTTTTAGAGCATCAAATTCTAGAAAGCTGAATATAAATCTATAATAATATCAGAAAATCCTTAAAGTTGTATAAATACTAAAGAATCATAAAATATAATGAAAGCAAAAAAAATAGTAAATCTTTACCTAAGCGACTTGAAAATCACAACAATTAAATTCCATTACATTAAATACGAACATGAAAAATTTGCAACTCTGGACTCCAAAAGTCGTATAACTTCAAAAACCCAAAATTAAATTAATTAAAAAATCTCACTCCCATAACCAGATTGTCAAACATTAAAAATTATAAAATCCCATAGGAAATGTACTTTTCTGAAAAACCTTTCCCAAAATTTTTTTCTGCCTACTCTCCTGACTGATTTGGTTTTGAAAACTCTACCTTTTCTTTAATAACTTTTTTCTATTAATTTTAATTTTGTTTGAGTTCGTTTGGTTTGGTTTTTCGGAAAACAGCATATTCAACAATAAAATTAATGGCTGGTATAGCTGTGTTGGCCTGGGTGTATTGCAATGCATTGGTGTTGGTGCATGTTTAGATGCAGCTTTGTCAAGGAGAGCGAGCTTTGAGACTCCCTATGCGTATGAGGGCCCCCATGCCTACCATGCATTCAAGGCTCCCGGGGACCGGCGCCCCCGCGCAAGCCATGCGTTACAGGCTCCAGGGTACCGTGCCGGGCCCGATAAGAGCGCCCGAGGCCCCGATTATGACGCCCCAGGTCCCGATAATGGCGCCCCGGGGGCCCATAATGGCCCCCCAGAGCCTCATAATCGCGCCCGAGGGTTCGGTTACAGCCCCCCAGGGCCCGGTCGGGAGCCCCCAGGGGCCTGTTATGGCCCCGCAAGGCCCGCTTGTGGACAACAGAATGATGTCCCTGCAGCACCGAAGACCTTTGCTTCTCCAGGTGAGCGAGACTCGGCCTAACCATCGAACATTTCTTTTAAACTTGCCCCAAAATATTCCATGTTCCTAGAGTGACCAGATGAACTTGTGTAAAATTTGGAAATTTGTGTTTGGAAAAAAAAAGAAACTTACTGTAGTGCAAGAGAGATGGATATATTGGAAATTGGTTTAGAGGAAAGAGGATGGAAATAAAAGGTCTTCCGAGTCATCTTATGGCCAGAATGTTAAAGATTATGTTAGTTACTGCATTTTTGTGGGTTATTTAAGGCTGTTAAGACGACTCAGAAGCTACTGTAGTGGGGGAGAGATGCATAGAACGGAAAGTAAATGAGAAGGACAAAAAGAGAATGCCTTCTGGGTCGTCTTAAATCTAAATTGAACATTATTATACTTCAAGGAAAACTAAAAATTATAAATTATAAAAATTATATGTATAAGAATAATGAAAAAAAAGTAATAAAATAGTAAGAATAACAAATTTACTAAATTGGTTGAAATATACGTATAAAGATTAAAATTTTGAGTTGCTGAGTAAAATTCATTTTTTTTTAAATTTTGCACCACTTGTGTTTAGAAATTTCAATGTTCGTTGTTCTTCATCTGATTTTATGTGACATGTTCTACTTTAATTGTGACAAAAAAAAAAAGAAAAAAAGAAAAGAAACCTACTGTAGTGCGAGAAAGATGGGTATATTGGAAACTAGTTTAGAGGAAAGAGAATGAAAATAAAAGGTCTTCCAAGTCGTCTTAAGGTCAGAATGTTAAAGATTATTATGGAAGTGTTCTCGTGTTAGTTACAACATTTTTTAAAATTATTTAATGCTGTTGAATTTAGCATTATTATACTTAAAGGAAAACTAAGAATTATAAGTTATAAAAAACAATATGTATAAGAACAATGAAAAAAAATCTAAAAATAACAAATTTACTGAAAAGGTTGAAATATACGTATAAAGATGAAAATTCAGGGTTGCTAAGTCAAATTTATTCCCTTTTAAATTTTGCTGGCGAAAAGAACAACAAATAATTACAATTTTCAACATTTCTTAGAGAGGAATTTAAATCTTGAAAGATCGTCATATTTAATCAATTCTTTACAATTCGACAATTTTAATCATATGTTTCTGAATTCAAAAAAATATTGAAAGATAAACTCCAGAAATTTGGTCGATGCATTATTTCAAAAGTTTGTAATCGTATGTTTTTCTAGTCAATTACTAGTCAAGTATTGACAGCAATAATATTAAAATGCAAGTTTTTTTTTTAAAAAGAAAATGTAGTGCAATTTAATTTCCACAAATCTCGTGAATTTCGGAGAGTTTTAACAAAGTTTGGCCATTTTTGGTGAACATTACTTTTTTTTAAGCATTTGAGCAAACAGGACATGTTATATAAAAATAGTACATCTGGTCACTCAAATCACATTCCTTAACAGCTTTTTTACAGCTTGCCTAAAGAATGCTGTGAATTTTAAAATGCATATTCAAGTGAGCTCGAAGCATTCGTTGAATTTTCGAAGGGTTATCGAGAACTAACGCTAAGTATATAAGATCCCTTTTTCAAAAATTCATATATAATACGTAATTTATTCATCAAATAGTTATAAAATTTTCTGAATTCATGCTGATGAGTTAATAAAGATATGTTTTCATTGTCTTGGAGGGTCATCTATTTTTGCAGCATTCTTTTTTTTTGCAGCTTTCATTTTTCATACATTTTCCAAGCTTGAATTCAGAAAATTTTATTAACATTTTGAGATGCATTGGCTATCGATTTTTTCTAAAACTTGTCAACATTGAAATATAGGAGAATAGCATTTTGTGTATAAAAACCTTTTTAGGATATTTTTTAAGTAGCTTTTGAATAAATTTTTTCCTAACTATTATTAATAAATTATTAATTTTTCTGCACCATTATGGAGGAAAAGAAAAGAAATTCTTCTCAATGCTTAAAAAAATTGACCATAACTGGAAGCAGTCGTGTTCGCAGGAACAACCGTTGCTGCTCGAGGATCTTGTGGAGCAAGAAAAACGCGAGCAAGAGAAACAGCAACAGCAGCAGCAACAGCAGCAACAACAAGCTCAGCCGCTTCAGCAGCAAGTGCAAACCCAACAGCAACAGCAGTTACCGCCGCAACAGCAACAGTCGGTGGAAACGCGTTCGGCTTTGCTGAGCCAGCTTGAATTTGACAGATTGACAGATGCTGTTATGGGAACTTCTCCCATGGCTTCACCCACGCAGAGGATCACAAACGTCGCTGGTGGAATTCCAGCAATTCAGACATCTTGCGGGCCGAGGACGCCCAACGTGACGAGTCCAACTTGGCCGCGAGCAAACGCGGATCAGGGAAAAATGACAGCCCAAACGTTGCCCAGGCAGCCAATCGCGACGCAAACGCCACCTGAATGTAAGTTTTGGAATATGCATTAAAGAAATAAGAAAATTTTAATGAGAATATTTTTTCTGACATTCTTGAAAGGTTTAGTTATGTAGCTGAAAAAAAACTTTTTTTTTCAGCGAGGTTGGGAACTTTCAACATTCCGCACATGCCCGCGCCACCGCATCCCCCTGAAAATATTGTCACGGAGCAAGATCGTCAAGTTCAACTCAAGTACGAAATTTGGCTGAATAACCAACAGCGCGTCTTGGCCCAGCAATTGAAATACATCGAAACCGATGTCAATAAACTTCGTAAAGCTAGAAAGGTATGGACAAAATTTTCAATTGAGAAACTTTGATGTGCTTGAGATATGAATTGAGAAAAAATGTCGTTCTTTTTCCAGTCTCTAAACAGCCGGCAACGCCAACTCCGCAAATCCGGCAACGAGCTTCCAGACAACGATCTCGCCGAGCTCCAGAGAATCGCTAGCGAGCAATCTGTGCTACAAAAGCAACTTGACTCGAGTCGCAAACAGTCGCGACAGCACGGCCTGATGATGCAAGAATACGAGAACAAAAAGCAACAAAAGCACGCCCAGGCTCAATCAAGTGGAGAACCATGTTCGCCGTTGATGTCCCAGCCCCAGCAGTCGCCGCCCATGCACAGTCCGGCAGGTCTCGTTTCTCACAGTCCGAATCCGGGCAGCGTTCCATCAATGGTGCAGCACAGCCCGAGCAGCGTAACATCTATGGTACAGCACAGCCCAGGCCCAGTCGCTTCCATGGTCCAGCACAGCCCAGGAAACTCGACGCCAAATCCAGGCACGATGTCGCCTCTGCATATGCAGCAAGCGTCACCAAGGATGGTGGCTCCGCACTCCCAGCTCGACGAGAGCCCTTTCAGTCCTGGAGCTGTTATGGTGACTTCGGCTTCGGGTATTGGTCCGCCGAGGATGACATCGCAACAGCAGCAACAGCGTATGGTCTTGAGCGGTAAAATGGTGACAAATCCCGGGGCGTTCCAACAGGACAATAGAAATCAACCCAATATGGCGCAAAGGTTCGTGAGGCCAGGGGCAGTGGTAGATGGCGGACCGAGGTTGAGGATGCCGATTCCGGTAAGTTTAAGGATTGATACCGACTGATATCGTAACCTTTCATAATGTAACCTCGTGTCTCAATTTTTTTTGCAGCAAGGAAATTTGGTGCCTAACCAACAGACATCCCAAGTGTTATTGACCCAACAGCAAATAATGCAACGCCAACATTCGCTCCAGCAGCAGCAACAGCAACAACAGACCCAGCAGCAGCCACAACAAGACGCATGTTCCCCAGACGCATCCACCATAAACATGAGGGTCATTCAAATGGCCCAAAAACGTCAAATCTTCCAGCAAAGCCAGATGGCTCAGAGGCAACAAATATTTATGTATCAACAGCAGCAGCAACAGAAGCAACAACAAGAACAACAACAACCGTTGCAGCAACCTCAACAAATGATGATGCAAAAGCCTCCGAGTCAGAACTCGCCTATCGCATCTCGGCCGACGTCGTCCCCGAGTCCGCAGCAGCTCCATCACCAAATGCAGCAACAGTCGAATTTCGGGCAACCCCCAAGTTCTCCCATGGCTCGTAGTCCGATTGTTCAGCAAACCATCGGTTCGCCAATGCTACAACAGCCGCAGTCTTCACAACCGTCGAGTCCTATGAACAACAATCGCGTGCTGCCAAATTCACCGATGTCTCAGTACCAGCCGCCAAGCCCGATGTCACGTGCTCATCACTCGACTTCGCCTATGCTGCACCAGATGAATAATGCTCATCACCCGCCACCTTGTCAAACGCCGAATTCCCCGATGCCGAGAAGTCCTATGGTGGGCGGTTCTCCGATGCAGATACAAAGACGAGCTTCTAACGGCAATAGTCCAGCAATGCCCGATCGTCCCCAAAGTGTAGAGAATCCAGGCACCCCAAGAACACCTTTGACTCCGCACACGCCACTTTCCTCGTACGGTGGTCAAGCCTCGGTGAACATGAACGTCGGGGAGCAGCAGCAACAATTGTCACAAGAGCAGAACCTGGAGCAGCACATCCGTGGCGGTGGTAATACCGTGAACCAGATGATGATGCTTCCGGATAACTGTAACAGGAACGGGCCGACAATGCCGGGCTTGAGAGGGGGATCATTAATGTCGATGATGGTAAGTGTAGATAGCAATACCAAGAATAAGGAAGGGAATATGACACTTTTGGACATGTGGAAGAAATACGGGTTTTTCAAACCTGGTTTGAGAGGAGGATCCCCGATGTGGTCGGCTAAACCTGAGTCGAGCAAAGGCAAAATGGCGGAACCCCAGTTGAGCGCTTCCGGGGACGAGGAAAAACCTAATACTTCCCAGAAAACCAGGGGTCAAACTTCGCAATCTACCATGAATTCTCTGGTTTGCGCCGATTACAATGAGTTTGATGACGATTCGCATACGCCACCTCAGACTCCGCCGGTCATGGGCGAAAATGGTAAGAATGTTGTGAGAAATTCTGAAATCGCGTCGAGCCCCGGAGAAAAAATGGAGGCGATGCCGGATACTACTGATTACGACGATGACAAGACTATAGTTAATACTGAAGTGACCTTGAGCTCAACCGCGCAGAAAGACACGGATGACTCAGAAATGGAGCAGTTTGCGAATCCTGAGGCGGATATGGGAATACCTGGAAGTCCTGAAGTTGATATGCAGGAGGAGTACATGCTTTTTGCTCCAGTTGATCATGTGGTTGTTGATTTATCGATCGATGGTAACGATTTGCTTGGTAGTGATCTCACGGATAATGCCAAAGGTCACGAACTCATGCAGATTCTGGAAATGCATCACCAACAAGTTGAAGGAGGTTCTGGCGACGATTTGTTGGGATCGCGGAGGAAGGATGCTTCTGAGACCCAGGAACCAATGGAGCTGGATAATCCAACTTCGCCGAGTGTGTTTCTACAGACTTCTCCGGGAACCGATGTCATGGTTACGAACATGATTGATGATTCGGGTGTCTTGATTCTTGATCCCATGAAATCTCCTGAATTTAGCGGAATCTCCAAAGATGAAGAAGCTAAGAAAGTTCTGAAAGCTGAAGAAGGGAAAGAGGTCAATAGGAAAGTTTTAGACAAGAACACGGTTCAAGAAGATGAAAGTAAGAAGCAGATTCCAACAGTGAATATGGCCAGTATCGTGACCGATGCGAAAATCGCGGCCAGATTGAGTCAAAAAGTTTTTGAGAACGTTTCGAGTTCATCCAGTATCAAAAATCCGGAGCTTGCAGTTTCTACGTCTTTACCGCTGAACGTTCTTTTGGATAAATTCACGGTTTTGAACACGACTGTTCCTGAAATTCCCAGTTTTTCGAGCGTTAACTTGACTCGTACAACGCCGAGTCAAGTTCAGTTGACGTCGACTTTGTCACGACCAAAAATGTCAGTTTTGAGTTTTTCCAGCGAAGATCAAAGTAAGGCGAAATCCACAAACTCGAATGGTGATGAAGAAAAACAACAAAGCGAAGATGATAAAAAGGAAAACGAGTCGTTGAACACTACGGATGAATTGGAAAGCATGCTGGAAGCGATACACAATCCAAACGAAAATATTGCGAATGGCGAAAAAGAAAAAGTCACGTCCATGAAGAGAATTTCCCCAGTGACTGACGATCTTTCCCTTGTAAACATTCTGGAAAATGATGTTGATTGCGAGAGCGACAAGAAAAATGAAAAAACTGTGTTTCTGAAAATTCACGAATCCGACAAACCCAAGGAAACGCAAGTTTTGGTGTCGAAAACTAATAGTTCTGTGACCGTTTATGCCACCAAAGATCACGGAGCCTCAAAAGAACGAACCAGTGAGCAGACTGAAGAAGGGTCTACAGAAATTTTAGACATTTTGCAAGACATTATTTCAGCCAAGGAAATTTCCGATTCCATGGAGTCGAAGAAGAACATGATTTATCAGTTGACACCTTTGGAAACGCTTCCCATGAATATCCTTCAAGACCCACTGCCAGATGTGGATCCAGGGACTTGCAAAAATGACCCAGAAGTGAAGAGTTCGCCGAAAAATGTCGCTCCGAAGAAGGTGGCGCCACCTGGGGTCATGAGTTCAATCTCGCAACTGCAGAAAAGCACGCCAGCGATGTCTCATCTTTCCCCATTGTCGAAACCTGCGGAGGTGACGTCGAACGTGGTGACGGTGTCGCAGCAACTTAGGACTCTGTTGTCGTCATTGCATAGCGGAAGTCAGGGATTTTCCACGACAGCTCAGTCGAACGTTGTCACGATGGTTTCCGCAATGAATTCAGGTGAATAAAATTTACTGTGTTTAGTTGTGGCTTTAAGAATAATTTATGGAAAAAAATCTTCAGGATTAAAAAAAAGTATATACGTATTCGTTAAAAAAAATGAGGTAGGTAAATTTGTATTGAAAAACTGAATAATTTTAAGTTATTTATATGAATCAATTACTTTGGATTTTTTTTCTGTTGAATTTTTGACGTCGATATTTTTTTTATTGAATTCAAGGTAAAGAAAGGCCAGAAATAAAAGAATTGAAAATCATTGTAGTCGTGGATTGAAATAATGAAAAATAGGTATGTTGAAATAAGAAAAATGTAGGGGTTTTTGTTAAAATTGAAATTTTTAACAAGTCAACACAAATTTACCTTTTTGTTTTAAAATTTTTCTTGATATTATCAATTCAATGGTTTTTGGAAAAATAATATCGGGATCACACATTTTTTATCGCAGAATTTTCATCGTTTGATTTTTTAGTCATTCGAGCAAAAATGTGCTATTTCTGAATAATTCGCACATTTTCTGTTGAAGTTGTAAGTACAATAAAAAATTTAAATAAAAAATAGTAATAATAATAATAATGAATGATAATAAATGAAAAAAAATAAAATATAAAAAAAATAATATAAAAATAAATGTAAAAAAATTTTAATTTATTAAATATATAAATATCATAATAATTGTATTAATGGTAATAAAATTAATAAATATGTATAGTAAATATAAAAAATAATAATAAATAATAAAATAAAAAAGACTAAAAAATTCTATTTTCTCTAGGTATCGTTGCCTAAGAACGAAGTTATAGTACATTATGGAACATAGTGCAAGGGTCGAATTTGGCGAAGACGAGGGTTCAGGCCCAAGGCGAAGCCGAGAGTTTAAATGGTCTTCGCAAATGAGACACTTGCACTAAGTTACATACAGTATTTTATGCAATTCTAGTCTCAAAGCCCGTTCAAATGTAAAACTTTGAGGTTAGAAGTGCATAAATTCTATTTATTGATGCGAATGTATAAATTCTAATAACAAAAAAAATTACAATCCACAAAATCCCTTGTCCAAAATATTTATATCACAATCAATCTTTTTAAGTAAAAATTTTCCTTTACCATTAGTTGAATAATTATCTATAACTATTTTTTATTTGTTCATTTTTAAATTTTTTCAACTATTTTATTTTGTAGTAAATTCGATATAAATTAAAAATTTACAAATTATATTATTATTTACATTTATGTATCTTACTATATATTTTTATTGTATTTCATTATTTATATTTATTTTATTATTTTATTCATTCTTCATCCGATCAACTTCAGAGCCAATTATATGATAGTAAACTCAACAAACCATTTTTTCAAGCTTTCGGCACTTGATTCTGCCCTCTTCAGGAACTAAATAAACTGATAGAGATGACGAGGTTTTGATTTAGTGATTTAACGAATTAGTGAGTATGAAAATATTGTAATTTAATTGATGAAATGTAATGTAGAAGAAGAATGATGTAAGATATGTTTATTTAGTTCCTGAAGAGGGCAGAATAAAGTAGCGAAAGCTTGAAAAAATGGTTTATTGAGTTTACTATCATATAATTGGCTCTGGAGTTGATCGGATGAAGAATAAATAAAATAATAAAATAAAATAAGGAGCAAAGAAAAATATTAATTATTTATATTTATATTTATAATTTTTAAATATAATAATTATAAATTTATAAATTTTTAAATTCAGAACACTGAATGTTAGTAATGATTAACAAAAATTTATTGTCATATAGTCAATTTGGTTTTTTAATACAAAATCTTTAGATTTTCAAAAATTTCTCATCCAAAATATCAAACTTACAAATTTTTCTATTCTCGGAATGACTATTTCTCAATGAACCAATTTTCAAGTTTTTTTTTTGTTGCTTTGACTTTTATTTTGCAGTAAATTTGATAAAAAATTGTTAAAAAAAATTCATGAGTTCTAGAGTTCAAAATAATGGATTTTTAATAAGTCGATATCAGTGAGACGAATTTTTTTATTTAAAAATCTAAGCCACGATTTCTTCATTCGAACACTTATTTTTTAGAATGTTCAATTTTTCGCACAATGCGACCAAGTTTTTGATCTGTATATTGTAAAATTAAAAATTCTCTTATCTCAAATTATAGATTTTTAAAAATACAGCAAGTTTTGTTTTCAGAATAGTATATTACGTGTTAAGTTTCGAAAGTTGACGATTCTCAAGTCGTGCGAGAAGCGCGTCATGTGTCATAGGTGCAGCCAACTTTGTACGTCTTGGGAGTCGTCAACTTTTGAAAATTGACATGTAAGATATTTTTTCTCGAATTTTTTCACGAAAGTTGGCCATTTAGGGTTAATTTTTTGCGTCGTAAGTTGACGTTTCCTTGGAAAATGACGCAACACGCGCAGTCAATTTTTGAATAACGGCGGGAAGTCCACCATGTTGGATTTTAGCAGCCGCTTACTTGAGCTTGTCACAACAATTGTTTTTGCTTGAGTTTCGTTTCGGAACAGTTTTCATTACAACGAAATTGAACGAAATGAGGTGTAAAATAGGATATTACATGGAGTTCAACTGTAATTGTGAGTATCTTTCGAGCAAATTGTGCGAAAGTGCTTTTGTAAAACCACCTTTCGTCATTGCCTGGGAAACGTCAACTTACGACGTAAAAAATTCACCCTAAATGTCAATTTTCGTAAAAATTCGATAAAAAAAAATTTATCGTTTATTTTAACTGTAGTAAATTTAATATTCTAAAATCCTCATCAAAAATCTTAAAATATAAAAGACTGTTGAATCAATTTTTTTTATTTGTACAATTTTTTCATGAAGTATATTTTTCCATTTAACTGTCTCAATCTGAATTCGTAAAATAAAATTTCTCACAAACAAAATCTGTCCATCAGTTAAAATCTGCAGTAATTTGCAGTACTCTTATGACTCTGATGATCACATTCAATAAACCAATTGATTTACGATATAAATTTCGATTTTCGAAAAAAAATTATTGATCTCTTGTTTTTTCACGTTTTGTTTCTACAGGAATGGGATTTCTGAGAGAGTGTTATAACGCTTTTTAAATTTGGTTTCCTAGACTTACCTTAGTTTTGGAAAATGAATCATCAATTTTCGTAATTTAGGAATTATCGATTTCAGTGTCGTACGTTTAATAATTAACTCCGTAGTCGAAATTACTCAACTTTCGAGTTGATGGACTTGATTTTTAAAAATCTTTTTGCTTTTTTTTTACAGCTCCCAAGTATGGAATCTCGAACCAACCACCTGTTCCTCGTACGCAAATGACCCCGATTTTGAACAAACTCGTCGAGGCTGAATCGTCTACAGGTCCAAAAGAATCCGCGAACCCAATGTTGGGCCTCGTTTCCAAATCCCCAAATGAGCAATTTTTCCATCTCACAACTTTGAGCAACGCCACAAGTCAATCCAACAGAACCTCTAACACCGGTATTTCCATCACTTCCAACGTCATGCTCAACGCGATGCTAGCCAACGCGCCTTCCGCGACGTCGAGTATGGCGGGTCTTCGCGCCAATACCATGCTCACGCAAGCGAATCTCTTGAGTTCCGTCATGACACCGACTAGTTTGCAACGATCACCGAACGTCCAGACGATTTTGCAAGTGAATTCTGGGAATTCAGGTAATTCTGGGAATTTGAGAATGGTCATGGGCGCTGGGCAGCAAATGAAGCAATCCACGAGGACCATCGTTCCGCCCATGGCGACGACGAGTACAACGAACAGCATTAACGTCACGACCAGTATTCTTCAGTCCACTTTGTCTCAGGCTCCAACATCGTTGCAGTCACAACTTGGCTCGGCTCAGGGTTTGCAGTACAAGTCAACTGGAATGCTTCCGATCGATGGGAAAAGTTGTGACACGGATGGTAAGTAGAGTTTTTTTTCTTTTAACTCATGAAAATAGCATATCTTATTTTTATGTACCCCACTTGTTTTGCCAGGCAAAAAAGATGCTGAAGGTCTCGCCTCGAAACTCGCGTTCTCCACCGAAAAACTTGGAACGGATTCTGAGAGCATGAAGAGCGACATAACCTCTACCAGCGCCATTTCCATGAGCATTTCCTCGGGCTCCCAAAGAATGGAAGAGTCGCAAAATGTGCTTTTGAAGCAGCTTTTGCAGAACATCGCTTGTGCGACTACTTCCGGTTCGGTTTCCGCTCAGTCGCCATTGGCGACGTCATTGGAGACGCAACTTTCCAGACCCATCCCACAGGTGTCATCATCGCTGCTGCCGTCTTTACTTAATGACAATTCTGGCGTGAAGAGCACTGCCAAACAGACATTGATCAATAAGGAAACCTCGTTTTTGACAACGGAAACTGACAATTCAAAAACCAAAGAAGAACCGCCGAAATCTACATTGTCAGTTTCTTCATCCACGGTTAATGTTCAGCCTCAGCAAAGGATCGTTACAACTTTTGTGAAACAGCCTGGGACTCCAACGGTGAGTGATGTCAATATTTAAAATTTCTTAGTTTTGTTACTTTCTGGCATTTTGTGATATTGTGATGTTTTATGACATTTTGTGATGTTCGAGTATGATAATATAGCCGAGAACACGCCCGAACACTTCCGAACATACCCGAACACTTCCGAACATACTCGAAAACATACCAGAATATTTCCGAACATACCCAAACACCTCCGAATGTATAATTTCAAATCGTAGTTGATTATATTCAAATAATGATTTTAGATAAATTGAACGTAATTAAATATAATTGTTGGAAGTAGTTTTTGAGATGAAACTTGTCACTGACATAGTTCTATGAAACTGCACAGACTTTCTGTGATTCTGCCTAAGTTTTTAATTGGAATTTAGATATCAATGTCAATGTGGAATTTTAAGAATATTAAGGAATAATAAAAACACTAAAAATATTAACAATTAATTGAGTACTGGAATCCTATGCAGACATGATTTTTTCAAATATTTATAAAAATACTGAAGAAAGCATTAAATTTTGAATCCTTGAACATTAAATTCTTTAGATCTATTATAGTATGGAAAATTTTGAAATCTTATAAATATTGAAAATATACGAAAAATGGTGAAAGAACTAGAAAGTTATGAAATATATTATATAAATTTATAAGGATATTGATTTCTGCGTAATTTATGAAAGTATCCTAAAAATTTTTTGTATTTTTTAGTAATTATAAAATTTAAAGGATTTCTTCATATTTTTTTTTATTTATATATAGACTTCTGGAATTAAAGCTGCAGAATATAAAGTTTTATTGATAAATAAAATTGAATCTAATTTTTCAATAAAAAGTAGCTTCAGATTTATTATATTTTATATTTTTCTACTCTATCAGTATTTTTCATATTTTTTCAGTATTTCCTTACACAAATAAATAGATTTTATTGTATATTTATGCATTCCCATATAGTTTTCTAGAATTCGATGCTTTACGATTCAAAGTTTGATAGATTGTAATTAATTTGATAGATTTTTGAGAAAATAATAACTAAGATAATGAATTCATATATTTTTGTATTTTTATAGATTTGTAGAATATTTATAGTTATTGTTGAACTTGTACGATTTCGGGAGAATTAAGAGAGGACAAATAAACTTATTTTTCGTTTATTGACGAGTATGCGAATCAAGCTCCTGATACAAACGAGACATGACACACCCACGAACACACAAAATACAAAAAGAGGGCGCACTTGCACAGTGGCAAGTTGACGCCCGCGCAGAAACGAAAAACTGTGAAGTATTCAAATAAAATAAAAAAAATATCCAATAGTTATCAATATAGATTTACAGAATTCGATAGTATAAAATTTGAAGTTTTATTAGTATTCGACATCTCTTTAGATTTTTCAGAAAAAAGCAACTTTATTGATTTCTAGTATTCTAAAAATTCCTTTCTGGTACTTTTAGAATTTTGCTTATTGTTAGGTATTTATAGAATTTTTGTGTTTTGATGTGTCTGAAATTCCAAACGTTTAATAATAAACGAAAACAGTTAAAATTGATCCCAATACCTTTTGTAGTTATGATCATAAATAATTATTGATATTTAGAAAATATTATCAATGAAAGAAATTTTTGTTCACTTCAATTTTAATTTGAAATGTGAAAATAATTTTTATTTCTTTTTTCGTTTACACTCGGACTCCACTCTCACGAGCAAGTCCGGGTAAAAAATTTTCGCTCTCACGAGCACGGGAGGGGTCCCCACTTCTAGCACTGTCATGCATGGC
>JAPYZL010184345.1:0-16811 GCA_030522825.1 Platygaster orseoliae
TTATGTGACGTATAGTGCATAAAATTTGTTACATTTTATATTTACATGAATAAAGAAATTTTATTATTTATGTATCCCTACTAACTTTGATTCTTATAAAATCCTTATAAAAACCTTACAAGGACATTATGAGAACCTTACAAGGATTTTATAAAAAACTTATAAGAAAGCGGAATCTTTATAAAGCATTATAAAAGTCGAATTCCTCATAAGACTGCCTTATATGAAATCCAAATCTTATAAGGAAAATGCTGATTCTTATAAGGTCCTTATAAGGCTCTTATAAGGATCAGAGTTATCAGGGTATTACAATTTCAAAACTTATAAGAATCTAATTCCTTATAAGACTGTCTTATAAGAATTCGGATTTCTTATAAGAATCGTATAAGGCCTCCTTATAAGGGCCTTATAAGGGCCTTATAAAATATCCAAATCTTATAAGGAAAATGCTGATTCTTATAAGGTCTTTATAAGGCCCTTATAAGAATCACTGTTAGCAGGAAAACTTTCAACGCCTAGATTCAAGCATAAATGGATCCACTTCCTTTCACTTAATGTTCGTCAATATTTGAAAGCTAGTGAAAAAGCGTTCCGTAAATTGATTCCAGTTTCAAAGAAAATTACTTTCTTCTTTCTTAACGTACCCGAATCAAATACAAAATTCATACTGTAAATAGAAAATGTTTGGAAAATTTTGAGGTTTGATTGTTTAAAATTTTTCGACTTTTTTCCTCGCCTGATACTTCTTCTCGAATTTTCCCCTCCACTCCCAAAAATGGTAGGGAAAAAAATCCAATATGTCTTTATATCCCCCACGCGCCCCTCCCTGGCGAAATATCTCCACCCCTGTGAATTTTCTCCCCACTCCCAAAAAATGGCGGGACAAAAAAATGGTGGTGGAAATCCACGTTGTTATGTTAGGTTAGGTTAGGTTAGGTTCAAGTTTGCTCTAACTGCTCTGACTGTCATACTCGGTTTGTCATGACTGGCCAGGGTGGTATCATTCTACTTATATATAATTTAAAAAAGCAATACAATTAAATTTTCGCTTGAATCCCATGGTGATGAGAAGAATATCACAAGAAAGTGATAATATCAGCCTTTTGTCAAACATGGAAGTTATAGGAATGTATAGAATTGAATCACATACAAATAAATGTAATACTTTCTTTAAACTGAGATTTTTGAAATACAAAGACAACAAAAACAAGAGAATGTTAAAAGCAACTTTCGTATGTGAATTTTTCACAGCCTGTTGTGTGCAATTTCTAAGAATCAACGTATAAATTTTTAGGCGAGATTTTCACACGGCTAAAATGATGTGAAATTCACTGAGAAATTGATATGATCAAAACGGATGAAATTTAAAAATTTTCGCCATGAAAAATGTACTGATATATTAATATAATTATAAGTTTTATAATAGAGTCTATTATTCGAAATTAATAAGAAAAACAAACTGCAGATGAATAACTTTTTTAACCTCAAAAACTTTTTTGATGATGAGTTTTAAAGGTCTTTGCAATAATTATTTTTGAAAAACAAACTAATAAGGATTTTTTCAACAGTTTTTTTTCAATTGCAGAAAAAGTAATGGAAAATGTTCATATCTAGGAGTTGAATATAAATTTAAAAAAAAGACTTAACAAAGTTTTCAAATGCGACAATAAATTTTGATCATATGAGATTAATGTACAAATGTACAATCACTTTAGTTATTGGGTTGTGACGTGTAAAAAAAATAACAATTGATAAGAATATAAACAATTCCAGCATTAGTCGACCATAGAATATCGAGTCAAGATTTTCAAATTTGTCACGTTAATATTCAAAATACTAATTGTGTTCGAAATGAAATATACAATGATTTGTTTTTGTAATTATTTAAACAATATCTGTTCTACCTTCAAATTCACATCACTAGTGATATTATATTTTCCAAGTTTGAAAAATAAATGTTTATAAGAAATTGGTTTTCAGTATACTTGTCATACAAAAATTAATTAATAAGTTTTTCAATTAAAAAGTTGATAGCTCAGACTGAAAGTTCAAAGTGTTATTAAAATCGTGGATATTTAATCTTAATAATGAAAATTATTATCTTTTGTTTATCGAACAGAAATAATTCTACGAAAAAGTAATAACATCAGCATTCAGTCAAAAATAAAAGTTTTAATGTATATTCTTTAATGCTATGTTATACTGAATTTTCATAAAGCTTTGTATCCTTCACATTGGAATTAGAACTTCTTATCATGTGTTCATTCATGAACAAAATTTTCAGTTGTGAGAAATAAAAAT
The DNA here is from genome assembly GCA_030522825.1 of Platygaster orseoliae. NCBI lineage: Eukaryota > Metazoa > Arthropoda > Insecta > Hymenoptera > Platygastridae > Platygaster > Platygaster orseoliae. The sequence goes on from JAPYZL010184345.1 coordinate 2,302, forward strand.
AATAATTTTCATTTCATCACGATTTCAATAAATCAAATGAGTTAAATTTAAAAACTAAAATGAGCTTTATTGTAAAATCACGAATATTTATTTATAGTTGTTGAACTTAGAAATGAAAAATCTTACTGCAATATATATTTCCCCAAATAGGATTGGCATTATAAACTTTGATTATAATTAACAAAAACAGTGAGAATGATTGTATTCTTTAAATATAAGATATTTATAAATCAATTTATGACTATCGTAAAAAAAATGAACATTTTCGTAATCGGGAGCTAGAGTCAATTTTGGCGAAGCCGTACGTTTTTGCCCGAGCCGAAGGCGCGGGTCAAAATAGGCGAAGCCAAAATTGACGATAGCTCACGATTGCGAACAATATTTTTCATCACAATAGCCTCAAAGTCACGTCAAAATGTCCGGTTTGACATACTCTCACTAAAATTCTTAAAACTCGAAATATTTCAAGCAACAAAAAAGTAAGGGTTAGAAAATATGTGAGTAACATATAAGTTCGGTTAGATAATTTTATTACCCCCAATCAGTATGTACATTACACGCCCATTCTCACCTGTATATCACGCAAATATTTTTTCATCACCTCAGGATGACAACCTGAAAACACAAGAGTCTTTATCTCTGATTTGTCGTTGCTCCACAACGTTTTCTTTTTCACAATTTATTTTGAAAAACACGAAACTCGTTTTTTCATCAACTGTTGGCATCTTATTTTCCACATTTTTTGCCGCGAACGATTTAATGCTTCACTTGTATTTACGCGCAATGAGAATTGATCTGAATCATAATTTTTTATTACCAAAGCACGTACATACAAATAAGTTACAGTGAATTGCTATTTCATAGTTTGTGTTGTTCACATTGTATATTACTTAGTACGATAGAAATACAAATTTGCAAAGTCTTAGAATGTCAATCGCTCCTAATAACGGCTTACCCTTGGTTTTCTTGTGAGTTAGATTTTTATGGAAATTGACGATTGTTTTTATAAAATAATTAAGTAGCATGAATAGTTAATGTAGGTATTGTTTTATGAAATGAAAAGTGTTTTTGACGTCATGTTTTTTTATATTTCAACACACGGTTTTTCAAGATAAAATTTTTTTGTATAATAATAAATATCAAGTTCAACCTATTCAATAAAAGAATCGATAAATTAAGATTATTTAGCACCAACGAACATTTGAATTCGTATTTCAAGAAAATTTGCTAATTTTTATACTTTCGATTTTTTCATGATCTTTTTCTTAAAAAATTTTGATTATTCTTCATAAATGAACAACTTAAAATATTTATTAATACAAAATAAGTTAGTTAACTTGAAATGTGAATATTTTTATCTGCAAAGGAAAAAGAAAAATTATTTTTAAAAAAGTATTCGAAAATCACAGCTAATAACTTGAATAAAGAAATTTTTGAATTCGAACATTTTTCAATCTTATGTCCGAAATTACATACATTCAATTTTTGAGAAACTTATATTATTTCTGGTTTAATTTTTTATCTAATTCAATCAAAATTTTTTTGGGCTAGAAGACATCGGATTTCGAAAAATCGTTCAATTTTTTAAGTTTGGACCGAACATTTTTCATTTTTGAGTTTTATTTTTCACTTTTTGTTGTTTTAGTTATTGTTTTCAGTGTATCCACTTTTGTATGAACAGAATAGAAGAATTTAAAAAACATTTATCAATGAATCAATATTTCTTCAATTTCTTTCTACTTCTCATGTTCAGTTAATATTGTTTTTCCAGTTCATAATTTTTTTTTTTTTTTTTGTTAAATATCCAAGATCTTAAACTAGACTATTTTTCTTAACAACTTTTTCAAAGCAAAAAAAAATCACGAATGAAAAAAAACATTTTCACCATTCACTGACTTTTGCAAAATCGTCACCGATTAAAGTATACAATTACCATCAATTTCCAAAAAATTTAAATTACAAAAAAATGAATATTTGTTTATCATCGCATTGTTTAACTACACGTGTTCGTTCATTAGTCGCTATTCCCGACTTCATCTTCACCGCTCTTCTTGTATCCGCTGCATTTTTTCCTGTTGTTTTATTCTAACGTTAGTGTTATTATTATTTTTCATCGTTATTATTATCACTATTATCATTTACTTCATCGGTGTCATGTGGATTATTTTTTTTATTTTTTATCGTTTTTAAATTATTTATATACCCTAAAACATGATCACCCTTGACTGGATGACGCTGGAATATGGGAAGAGCGCGAAGTTAGCGTAGAATAATTGCAATTGCGCTTCGTGAAAAAATGTACATGTCGCGTCGGTTTAACTTTTTTGAGTCTGATTTTTCGAGAGAAACTTCGCTAAGAGTTTTTTAAAATTAACCCATTAAATTAAAAAGTTTGAATAGAAGAGTAAACTTTCTTTTCGAAATTAAAAAATTAATGAATTTCGAGTCAGTCGATTATATAGAGCTTTTTTGAATGTTTTTTCCAATATTGAAATCTTGAAAAACATAATTATTAAAAAGTTTTTATTTGTTTATTTTTCTCTTTGACTGTGAAACACATCAAAAAATCAGACTCAAGATAACACTTTTTTTATTTATTCAGCTACGATCGAAGAAACACGCGGAATCACTAATTTGTTCGTTCAGGAAAAACTTTGAGCTTCTTGATTCTTTTTTTTTTTAATTTTCTCTTCTTCTTCGTCCTTCACTTAAACGACGTCCTACTTGGAAATTATTTTGGCAATCGTTGGCACTTGAAAGCATTCTCGTTGAACGGGGTCGAATTCTTGCTTTATAATTGAGTCACGGTCTTAAGAAAATCGCTTCAATATAAAAATTATTGGCACGACGAAAATGTACATTTCTGAATATCAATTCTCGAGGCTTGTGCACTTAATCAAACGCGATTTATTGAGTGTCCTGGAAAAATTGCCTGACACTGAATTTTTCGTATGAATATTATTTATCATTGGCGTATGCAGATGTGTGTTTTAGAAGTCGGAAACATCTTCTGAAATTTATAAGACTACTTTTGTGAGTTAAAAGAGTGAAAGTTTGAGATTTAAAGAAATCTATAAACAAGATGAAAAAAAATCGATATTTCTCGTTTTAAAAACATTGAGAAATGTATTATCATTATTTTAAAAAAAAGTTTAGATTACACATTTCAAAAAAAAAATTTCTAACGGCTATAGAGGTTGAAATTCGAAAAAGCAGTATTTTCTGAGATCTTTTAGTATCATTACAATATTTAAACTTTTTTTTGTTTACATGTACGTATATTTTGAAAATAACAAACGTATAAATCATTTGTAGATGAATGATAACTCGAATTCAGAAATTATAATATGAGGTTTAGCTTTTTTTTATACTTTTACCTCTGAATTCTCAAAAATGTGATGACTCAAATACGAAAACCGATTTTGGTTTTGAATCTTCAGAGATTTTTGGTCCAAAACTTCAAAATTGCATTTCGTGAAAAAAATTCGTGAAAAAAAAGTAGACAGAAAATCTGCTTCTCAAATTGAGAATTGTGAATGTCTCGAAATATAATCAAGCAATATGGAAATCTTATAATCATAATTTACATGAATTTCAAACCTGAAATTGAAAACTTATTTTAATATTGAAAAAATTAAAAATATACACTGCAAAACAAGGAAAATTGCTTAGACAAACACGAAAAACATCAAAAAAATTTACAAAAGAAATTTCTTTAAATAAAATTCCGTTTACTTATATTCTGGTACAAAAAAATTTTGAAATATAATTTATTATTAAAATCTAGTGAATTTGGAAATTTTTTTTTTTTTTTGTTGACTTTTAAAAATATTTCAAGCAATCTAATTTCTAAGAGTGTTCCATAAATTTTTGAAATGAAACTGAATACAATTTGTCACATAAAAATTAGTAAGTAATAATGTAATTTTTAACTTATGTGCCTTTGAAACTACAAAATCGAGCTTGAAAATTTCAACCTCCAAGAATTAAAAGAAACTGAAATTGAGCAACACTAGATTTAAAAACTTTATATTTAAATTTGTTTTCGGACCCTGCTCCCTCTCTAAAACATCGTGTCTGCATACGCCCTTTTCGTTAATTACGTATTGTTGAAAGACATTTTTTTTAATCCAAAATTGTTCCTCGTTTTAGAAAAAAAAAAAACGAAACAAAACAAAAAAAAATCAATACATCTTTCAAATTTTTCGTAAATTTTTTGCAACAAATTTTCTGAAATCGAAGGAAACTTACTAACTGTCTAACAAATAATTGTTCATTGCATCTAAGAAACTTCTTTATTCGAAATGATTTTGAGCACAATTTGGTTATAGAATGTTTCTTTCTTAACATTTATCAGAATCTCATGGAAATGATAAATTATTATATGCCCATTCTTTATGTCTTAAACTTAAAATTTACGATTCTTGAAATTTTAAACTCAAAACATCGTAATAAAATCGATGCAAGTAATCTATTCTATATAAAATATTTGTATTTAAAGTTGAAATATTGCAATACTCACTGAAAAATTCATGTTCATCATTTTCTAATTTTTTTTTAGGAATTTATGTACAAATTCTTTTTCATTCTTATAAATCATTATGTTATAACATTCAGTTAATTATTACGAAAGTCAAAAAATGAAGTTTGCTTTTACATTTTCAATTGCCTCGACAAAAAAAACATTTTACATTTCCTTCAGTTTCATGTTCAGTGACAATTGTTTAGTAAAAAATTGACTGTGCAGAAAATAACAGTCTAAGATTTGGATCTATTTCCATTGCAATGAAAAATCAGTCGTCACCAATTTATCTCAGTCCCTTCAAATCATCATTTACTTTTTTTATTTTCAAACTTTTAGAAAAGATGTTCAATTATTTTCAATGAAAGTGATTTGTAAACCTAATTATGAAACAGCAAAAATAATTTTTCAAAAATATCAAATGCAAACTTGAGTTCCATCATCAGAATAATAAATGCAGTTCTGGTGAAAAATAAGTACGTGGCACAACTTAACCTTCTTAAATGTAGATATAGAAAAATCAGTGTCAATCTCTTCTTTCCCTAATTATTATTCGCTGATCGATAATTATAATTTTCGTGTCCTCGGTTGAAATGCCGAAATCTGCAGGATGATCAAGCCATCCCACTTTCCTAGATTTCAGTATTTCCACATCACAAAGTCGGTAAAATTATTTTATCCATCATTCGATTTCATAAAAAATGCGACCCTTATTCGTCATTTCATGATTGTTTGTAACAATAACGTGATTTCCATGAACAAATTGAACACATTTGAATGCAGTTCACAGTTGATGAATGATATTGAAATAGAGTTAATGAAAAATTCGAGATTATGGAATTACAAAAATGATCTATCAATAATGCCATCACAGAGGTAAGTAGAAAAAGCATTATTTATTGATTAGGAACAAATCATTGACTTTTCAAGTATCGATCAATATTTGAACGATGATAATTTTTTTTTAAACTAGGGTCTGTGTGGAAACTTTTGTTATGAAAAAAGTCTGGTAAGTTGAATTTATTTTTCTTACTAATAATATAACTTGCAATTGATAGAAACTGCATTAATTTTTTCTTCCTCTTTGTGGAATTTCAACTTAATTAAGGTGATTGAACTTATGATATAATAATGATTTTTTTTGTTCGTAGTTTCGGGCAGTGTTGTGGACGGTCACGGAATTTTTCCGTATACCAATGATTTTCTACAAATTTCGATAACACTAGTCAATGTTTAACAATCAACTATTGAAAAAATTCAATGATATTTATTTTTTTATACGAAACTATTTGTTTTTCTTTTTCAACTATCAAATTTGTTTTTTCTTTTGAGATATATAGCCTGAAATCAGCTAGTTATAAAAAAAAAAAAAAAATGATGCTGATACTTCTCATAATTTAGTTGAAAAATTCCTGACCCATAAAAATCTACTTCCAAACCTATGAATAAAAATTCCTTACTCCGAAGAACTTTAACGAATTTTGTTCGTTTACTCCAAAAGCTACACTATAAACTTTGTGTCGAACTTTTTTTTTGCGAATAAATTAATAATTATTACAAACGTCAGGGAAATTTGAAAAATAATCGCTTTTAAAAGGTTGAGATTTTCAGTAGGTCATGTCCGATTCTTTGCTATATATTGAACTTCAAAAACATTGTGCACCTCGAAAACAACAATTTTTCGGAATCATTTTTTCAGTTAACGTTAAAGATGATAAAAATGGTAACAATTTGGTGGAAAAAGAGACGGACAAATGGAAAACAATCTTTTTTCGCAGGTGTATAATCTATCTACCTAACTAACTATCTAGTGAAATAGCATCGTTACAATCTATTTTCCTCCTCGTCGTTTTCTTCTTCTTCGTTTTCTTGGTCATTTTCGTCTTCCACCTGATAACAAATATTAGAAATAACTAATCAAAACGATTCTTCAACTTATTTTACAATTAAAATCGCTAATTTATCATTTTACTTTATAACAAGTCACCTCACTTACAATTAGACAAACTATTATGAAATTTGGAACATTTTAAACAATTTGTATTATGTTCGACATTTCAATAATTTTCGATTAATTAGAAAAAAAAGAAACATTGATATATTGTTTACAGTTTGGTGAGATTAAAAAAATTTTTAGAGATTCAGAAAATATTTACGAATTATGTAGATTCTGGGCATTATTGTATTTCTTTACTATATGCATTATCACGTTGTTTTTTTTACTATAGAAAAAATCTGATTAAACGCAAAGTATTTGAAAATTACAAATAAACTTCATGAGTAAGATATATTTTAATAGAGTTTAAAGAGTTTCAAAAAAATTTTATGATAATACCATTTAAAAAACTGTTTGACATAGGAAAACACTGAGAATCGTCAAGACTGTCAATCGTTCTATTGAATTAGAAAAATTTATAGAATTCCAGAAATGTTTATTGATAAGTGTCAAATGTTCATCACTGTATTCTTTCAAAATGTGAATAAGAATTTTTTTATTTTCCATAACAATATAAGAATTTTAAACAGTACTCAAAAATCATAAAAAATTACTATGAGCTGCTCGAATTTTCAGAAAATTCAAGAAATTCCAAAATGTTTGGATCATGCATGGAATTTCGAAAATTTTTAAATAGTCAAAAACATCGAAAATTTTAAAGATAATAGATTTTCGTATAGATCACGTAAAATTTGTGGAATTTCTAATTATTTTTATGAATTTTGTTAGTACTGTTCATTGTTACATTTCTTTGTAACATGCACGATAAAGAAATTTAGAGAATTTTGTAAAGTGTGTACTACGTTTGAAATTTAAAAAATTTTGAAGAATAGAAAATTATTCAAAAATTTCTAGATTGTGAACAACTTTATTTAACATAGAAATTTTTAAGGCACTTCGAAATATGCATAACGATGTTTTTTTTTTTTTATTTCACTACAAAAATCAGAAAAACTTGAAAAATGACTATATCACAAATAATCTAAATAAGTTGAACAAATTTTCATAATAATTAGAATATTTTCAATAATTGAAATTACGTTGAACATTGTGAAAATTGTAAAAAATCGAAAAATGTCATTGTTACAGAATGAACTTTATAGAGAGTGGGAAATTTCGGAAATTCCACGAAACTGAAGAACAGTGTTAACTCCTTAAAATTGATATAAAAAAAATCTTCCATCGCACGAAAATGACTGGTAATTTTAGGAATTTTTATATAGACCTATAATTCCAAAAAATATTGACAAATTTTGTATATTAATAAAGACTTTGTGAATTTGGTGAAACCGCAGTTTTTAAACTGATGCATTTTCGCATGAGTATTTTTGGATATTTGAAGCATTGAGAATTTTCCAAGTGAGTAGTGCTACCCACCATTCCCATATCTTCTGCCACGCCTGAATATCACGATTTAACCACAAAAGTGACATAGGACTAATTTACAAATTTTTCGTTGGTTGCAACTTCCTCTGAGAAAGAGTTTCGTAGACTAATTTGGTATGGCTAAGTTCAAAAATATTCGTGTTTTTTTTTTTTTTTATTTAGAGAAGCGTTTTTAATATATTTGCAAAAAACGTGCTTTTCTTATTTATTACCATAAATATTAGAAATGATTGAGTTTCTGAACACAAAATATATATCATTGAAAAGGTATACTTTTTCAGCATTGTTACACTTTTAGCACTGAAAGTAAAAAAAGTGCGTTTTGAAAAATTACTTTTCCAAAAAAACGTACTTTTTTTTATGTAAACAAGTGTAATTGAATGTTCTCATAAAAATAGTAAACCTTTTTTATTCGTCGTGTAGTTTAAAATTTTGATAAAGAAGTTCGAATTGCAATTTTCGAATTTTCCAAATGAAGTTTCCCAAAAAAGTTTTTATTAGTATTTTTTTTTTCAAGTCACGTTTTCAATTCAATCTAATTTAATCTATTTTAATTTTATTTCCTTCAGTTTCCAACTAGATTCAATTTCATTCCTGGACTTAAAATTCAATTTCTCATATGAGTTTTCAATTAAAAACTCCATTTGGAAACACTATTCCAATTGGAGTTTCCATCTGGATTTTCACATTAAGACTATCATCATTCATCTTTCCTCGTACCTGTATGAAAAACACGATAAAAATATTTGCAAGCAAAACAACGTTACCTCGTCCTTGTATCCAGGATGTTCTGAAATGGCGTAGTAACTACCGTTGTAGATGACGCCGAGTTCTCTGAGGACGTCGCCGCGAATAAGGGCCTTGATGGTCCAATTGTAGCACTCCTCGCTCTCGCTCTCGCGGTCGAGCCTCTCAACGTCGAGGATCTTAGAATTGAGCCGTTCCAGAATGATGCCGATATCTTTGATGCTCAAGTGATTCTTTTGGTCCACCGTTAGCTGGTCAATGAGCAGTAAAAATTTCTCCGAGGTCACAATCTCGTCCTCCATTATGGTGTTCTCCGTTTCCGACTCGGAGCTCTCAGGGTGTTCCGGGTGCAGGTGGTTGTGGTGCAGGTGATGATGGTGCAGGTGAAAAGCTCCTCCAGTGGGACCGGGCCCAGCACCGGGATTTCTCGTTCCTGGGTTGTTACCTCCTCCGTCTTCTTCTGTGTCGCGGAATCTCACGTGGCCCTTTATCATTCCTGGTGACCAGATGAATTTTAATACAGATTTTAGCAGAAATTACTATTGTTAAAAATATGTGTACAAAACTGTATTAAAATAAGAATAAACATTTTTTCTTTTCACAGAGTTGAAAATTTTGATTTGAATTTTTGACAAGGAAAGTAATAACACTAGACTTTACGTCAAAACTCTAACATTTAGGCTGAATCAACATGACCTCCCGCGTCGCTAAAGTAGTAACCTAACCTTAACTTAAGTCGGTAGAGTAGTAACCTAACCATACGTCGGTAACTTAACCATATGTTATACAGTTGATAATTACCGACCATTGAAAATAAACTACCGTTAGTGATGACCGACCGTTGATAATTACCAATCGTAGATAATTACCGACCATTGATAGTTACTTGTTGTTGATAATGACATTCCCTACATTACCTACAGGTTCCTACTTCTATCGACATATGGTTAATTCACCGACGTATGGTTTAGTTAGGTTACTATTTTACCGACGCGGGGGGAGGGGGCGGGGGGAGTTACGGTGGGTCGAGGAGTTAGGGGAGCCCGAACTCTCTTTGTTTAGCTGCTGTGGTTCCACGTCGCTGGGAAAAAATACTTAGAATTCCGCACCAGGTCGTTTTGTGCCGTCCGAGAGTGACGAGGGTGGCTGAGGTGAGGGCGTCTGGGGTTGTTGAGGCTGCTGCTGCATCTGGTGCACGTGGTGCACCTGGTGCTGGGCGTCCTGGATGGGCGAGGTGGCGACGGACTTGTGCACAGCAATGCGCCGGCCTTCCTCGTGGAGGGCGCAGCAGTGGAAGTCGCACTCGAGAGGTTGGCCATCGGCGCCGTTGACAGGGCTGCCGTTGCGCATTTCCGGTTGGTGGATGTGGTTTGAGCATTCCGGCGTGTGGATGTGGATCGTCGTGCTGTCGAAGGAATTCGTTCCTTGCCTGACGAGGCGCGCGGGCATGTGCGGTTGCTGTTGCGAAGATATCGAGCCCGACCCCACGATCGGCACGTAGGAACTATTACTCGGACTTGGGAAGCCCTTCTGCACCAAGTCGTCATGGTTTATCACAGTGATTTGGGGGCTGCTGTAACGCGGTCCCAGTTCCACCGAGTGGCCGCCTTTACCACCTGCAATTTTGTCGTTTATGTATAAAGTTCAATGCTCTTTTTCCTTATTTTTCCGGTTTAAGAGAAATATATTACAAGATTTCCTTTTTTTTTGACTGAGGAGATCTTTAACAACCAAATTGATGTATATTTTACATAAAATTCGCATAAGCGTTTTCCTTTAACACAACTTAGAACTTTATGATAACTATATGCAGCAGAAAAAAATAAAACTAATTTTTTTAAAAAAACGTGGCTTATTAGATTTAGGTTTCAAAAGTAGAAGAAGAGATACTTCTTATAATTTCCATGTCAACACGAGTTCCTGTTGATAATTACCATAATTAAGTTTGTCTAGACTTGTTTGTATGACCAAGGATGGCCTTTGGGACGATCCCAAGTCAGCTTTTTTTGTCGGCGAGTATTTCGAGCTTTGAGAATCCGGTCCTTTTTGCTGATGCATCTGCGACGACGAGGACGAACGCTGGTCCCAGTGAAGGACCACCGTGACACGTCCTTTATTGTCCATAATTTTCCAAGATGGCGTCTCATCGTGCAACTCTAATGCATGGATAGTTTCGCAAACTATTTTTGGAATCGCTGATATCGCTGGAAAGTAACAAGTATTTTGATATTTACAACGATCGAATTTTAGAGTAAAAAATATCTTTGAAGTATCGTTAAAAGCCGAATGAATTCAACTCACGAATGATTTGATTTTGATGAAATTAACACAATTATCCACGATATTTCGAATCTGAGTACGATAAGAATCATTTTCGTATAAAAAAAAATATAATGTTATTGATATTAATTTAATTCGGAATTTTCGGACAGCTAAAAAATTTGTGGTGAGTGATTTTCTGGGAATCGTGCAATTATTGATTGTTCATAATTTGTATTCAAGTACTTACTTAAAAACTTTTTTTATATACATAAAATGGTAAAGTGAAATTTTTATGCGAAAACGAGTGAAATGGAGAACATTTTGTACAGCAGAAACTAAAGAAACGAGCATTTGTTATAACAAATTAATTATTTTTTACAATAAATTAACAGTCCACAATGGTCTTGACTTTAGTTTCAAAAGTTTTGACAATGTTGCAATGTCTTCAATAGTTTTGAAAATTTTAAAAATTTTTCATGAAAAATGCTCACAGCCCTAATATGTAGTTGAATTCTTAAAAACAATTTGAACATTTTCCAGACTTTCATCAAAAGCATCAGTTTTTTCATAGTTTTGGCAGCTACAAAAATTTTCAAAAGTTTGAACAGCTTAAAAGTTTTTTGCAATTTAGTTAGTTATGAACAATTTCATATTTCCTTAGAATTTTGAAGCTCAAAAGAATTTCGACAGTTATAACAGTTGATAAGTTCAAAATTTGCAATATTTAAACAGTTCATAATATTTTTTATAAGTTTGAACAAGTTGATTCGTTGTTAAACTTTTTGCGATTTTAAATAATTTTGTCATAATGAGCTAAAATTTATTACGGATAGTGCTTAATTTTATTTACTGTAGATATTTCTATTCAAATAGTCATATTACTATGATTTTCAATATTTGAAATTTATGTGATTATATATATCACGAGCTCAAGGAGTCAATGTTAATGTGAAAGTTTTGATATTTTTGAATATTTATTGTAACAGTTGACCGACAAATGAAATTTTAAAAGTTTTTACGGCTCAACAGTTATTAGTAGCTTTGTCAACTTCAGTAATTTTAAAAGTTTTCACAAATCATCACAATTTTCTAATCAATTTATAGACTTTTCCCATTTGGGAATTTTTTTAAAAAGAGTATAGAAACTGTTATAAACTCTTAAACTGTCGAGAATTGCAAAAATTTTCTGAACTTTCCGAACTGCAACTGTAACTGTATAAAAATTGCTAAAAATATCAAAATTTCTGAAAACTTGGAGTTTTCAAAACTGTCGAAATTGTAGTCAAAACTGTAGTGAACTGTTCAATTGCCAAAAAATCTGTAAAAATTGTCAAGGGCGTTCAACATACTCGTCGTTGATAATTTTTGGAAAGTGATTGTTATAGAAATAATGAGATAATTATAATATTTATTATTGTCTTTTAGTATGAGCTCAGTATTTTAAAGAAAATAGTAACTGAAATACGCATTTCTAGCAAAAATTACTGTATTTCTTGAAAAAGTGACAGCTTTTTCTACTGTTTTTGGTATAGAAAGTGATTGATTGTTCTATAAGCATATAAAAAAGATAAATGAATAAAAGTTTTTTAAAAATGGTCATTTTTTCTATCTTATGAAGAAACAAAAAATTGTTTACACTTTCGATTAGAAAACCGATCACCTCTTACGCCCATAGAATAGAAAAAATAAGTTTTCTTGATAAACTTTTATCTCTCATAATTTTAATGATTTTTCGATTCCTTTGAACCAAAAAAATGAATAATTCATTTTTTGGCTACTACATTTTTTTTTACAACATTTACATTACCAAAATTTTCATTTAATTGATTATTGCGTTTGAATAAAAATTATAAAATTATTTAATCGTGAATGTAGTTTCCTGATGAGGGCCCAACAAAAAGCTGAAAGCTTTAAGACAAGAAACAAAAAATGACTTTTTAATTTTTATTGCTCTAAAGGACCAAAAATCATAACAATCATGAAAAACAAATAAGTATTGTTTCGATAATTATAGAGTGAGTCTTGTACGTCAGATGTTTAAAAATATTGATTTCAAATTTTGTGTGACACCCCACGCTCAAAATAACTTCTATAGAAGAAATTTTGTAATGAATGTAAACAAAAACTGTCACTTCTCAACTCAGAACATAAACAATCATTCCACGCAGTTTTTTTTCACTGCTGTGACTTTTCAAACTTGCTTTTCCTACATTCTATTTTAAAAGATTTCCCAACCGGAATGGTAATAATTATTCCACGAAGTTAAGGTTTCTCATTCTCATCTTTCGGATTATTATTCTCATTCTCATATAAATGCAAAATCAACTATATTATTTAATTGAGTGACATTGCGATTTTAAATAAACGTTGCATTACCAGCTCGAATAATGTCAACGCCAGTTGGACACCAGCGCTCTCCATGTCGTAGGAGAAGTAGAATTGTATTGTTGGCTAAAGTTTTGAAGTACTCGCCGTCTTCGACTTGCGTGCCGTCCGATTCGAGTACCAACGAAACGCTTTCATTTGGTGGTACGCCCAACTTTTCCTTCCCTGCGACACCAGAAACAACAGAACTTAACGACAGACCCGACAAACTTATCGATTCATTAAAAAGCGGCCTGGTATAAAAGCTTTTACCTCGAACAAACAAGTTTAAAAAAATTTTTTTCATATCCACATTATGAAATAAACTAGGAAGGTCTTAAAAGTTATAAATGGTGATACAAATAGAGAAAATCTGAACGTTTGAATTAAAAAAAAAATCATTGAAAAATTGTACTGATCTAAAAGTCATTGATATTTCATTAAATTACTGGAAATTGATGATTCGCGTCGTAGTTCATTGACTCTTTATTTAAGTATTCTATTGACTGACTATTTATTATATAAATCCTACTGATTTATTTATCCATTTTATTCTAATAAAAACGCTCGTAGCAGAAGGTGAAAAGATGCTTAAATAGAATCTTCAACTCTCAGTCACGGTAACTGATGAATATGCAGTTATTTGTAATATTCTGCCAGATTTTACGTGGATTTTATCGTTTGATAGAGATCTTGAAAGATTTGTAGAGATATTTTTCTAGATTTCTGTAGAAAATACCCTCGAATCTTTATTTATATTTCATGTGGTGAATTTATGAAAAAGGGGAAATTTATAAGGAATCTAGCCGTCTTTTTAAAATATTTTAGATGCACTTTTCATAAAAATTTTATTAATTGGGGCCTAATGAGTGCTGATAGACAATATGACTGTTGATACTCGATTTTATTGTTGAGAGTCAATATCACTGTTTCAGCTGTCAAAAGTAAATTTTCATTTTAAGAGTCTAAGTGACTGTTAAGATTCATAATTATTTACATTCAATTTAAGTCCGGACCGTCAATTTTATTTACCAAATAGTTTTTTTCGTTCTATTTTAAATGCATATACATAATCATACATTAGTAGTATAGCTAGGCCGGTTTTGGAGCACTTGGCCGGCATGCTAACCTAACGCAACCTAATAAAACCCTTCCTAACCTAACCTAACCCTTACAAGTTCTGGCCTACTTGCCCCCACCCCTTTTCGAGAGCCAATCAGAACGTTGGAGAGT